>CM021531.1:19931281-19951918 GCA_010994315.2 Pisaster ochraceus
CACCACTCACTGTCAGATTGATCGAAGAAATTTTTCCAAATTCAGCATCGTACAAAGCAGGTGTCTTGTGTTACACCCTTTCAGGTTCTACTTAGGGTGTGACAGCTGTCAAGGGTGGTTCCATCCCGTCTGTGTGGGCGTGGCTCAAGAGGATGCAAAAAAAGATGGGCCGTGGCACTGCCATGCCTGCACATCTGGGAATACAGGTGACCCTACAAACAAAGGTAACAACAAACAGGCGAGAAACAACCAGGCATGTTCTTCGGGTGGGATTCGAACCCATGACTGTTGCCATTCCAGAGCAGATGTCTCACCACTAGGCCATCTCATTCCTATAACCATTTATCACGGTGCTACACTGAATCTATTCCCCACTTTGTGGGGTTGACCCAAAAAAAGTTCAATGTTAACTTTTGTTGAGGCTGTTTTTGTATGGTTACCATTATGTCTTGAATAGTACACCGGACCACTCGGCCACCATGCTCTACTTCTGCTTTCTGTACTTCTGCTTTGTCTTTCATGAGGTGCTTGTTAACACTCACTGCAGTCATAACGCACAGGGGCCTTTTCTTGTAGAGCTGCTAAATAGATTGTGTTACGGCACACAGTACTATGCTCTGCAAAAAGCAAGGGACCAACCAGTCACAATCACATCACATGGCATTGTTTTGATGGTGACCTGGTTCTATAAAGCATTTTCTCTTGTGTGCTATAAGCAGCTCTATAAAATTAGCCCCTGTGATTTCCTTCAAACTATTAGTGCACAGTTACACCCTGTAGGTATTGTGCCCTGACTCCACATCGCTTAATTTTCCTTTCAGCCGCAAATGAGCACCATTGGCCGACTGGTCCCTTCATTATTCCAGTCACTGAGATGCCAAACGAAAACCCTAAATCCCCTGAAATTCCCGACCTTGCAGTTGACATACCCAGCCTTGCTGACGAGCTTGCCGACCTGCAAAACCCCACCCAGCAGCCGCTTCATGGACAGGGGATGACCGGAGTCCAAGGGAATGCTGCTTTCCAGGGAGGGGCCACTGCTCAGACAGCTAACATGGCCGAGGTCAACAGCGAAGGGATGTCCATGAGACCTAGACGGGAGCGGTGTAGCTGTCCTTACTGTGAGGAAGACAAGAAAAAGTAAAAACTCTTTGCTTGAAAATTTTTTGCACTTTTTTCCACTTTGTTGTCATTCAAGTTAAATTTGTAAAGCTATGGGGTATTTCAGGCATTCTGTTTAGCAGGCTTAGTAGGCACATGAATTTGGTCCACACAGCCCCTTACGCCATCAGAAAAACTGCAAATTCCCATATGCGTTAGTTGTAGGCAGGCAAAGGGTATTCATATCAGATGACTTGTGCGTTTAACAAATTGGTAAAGTGTTCTTTATTGAGCAGTTGGAAAGCTGAAACTTGCGATTCAGCTAAGAAAACAACCCTTCCATGGCAAAACAGGCCAACTTGAAAATTTTGGTTTTTACATCAGATCATTTCTGGGTAAAATGAGGGGCGCTTTTCTCATTTCAATGTTTTAAAGGCATACTCTGTATGGTTTCTAAATATAACATCTCCTTCTCAGCCTCCTTTTACACTTTCATCCCATTTTTATGGCAAAACAGCTTATCTCTGTACTTGCTTTTCTCAAAATGTCAATTTTTGTGTTAGGCTGTTTTGCCATGGAAGGGCTGAAAAGCTGTGTGCAGTAATGACAATCAACCACATGACCATATGACACACTTGGGAAGACATGCTCAGCTTTTTCCACTTTCTCATTCAATGGATACAACTGTGAAGATGCAGCTCTTTTGAAAAATACTTACAGTCTTGTTCCTAATGTCATACACCATACTAATTGATTGACTCCCCAGGAGTGGCATCACCCTAGGGGTCAGAGGTCACATTTGCCACATCCAAGGCTGCAGTCGAGTGTTTGCTAAGTCATCAGAGCTCAAGGCTCATGCCAGGACACATACCGGTAATCAGCAGAATGTCTGCGACTGGCCGGAGTGTGGAAGCAGCTTCTGGCGCTCTGATGAACTCCTGCGACACTACAGGACTCATACAGGTAAGGAGAAACAGGTTCAAGAAACAAAGGAACAACACTAGGACTTGTTTAGGACTAGTGTTGTTCATGGTTGCTCAAAAAGACAAATAAATTGTAAAACGACTCAGCAAACAAACAATGACGGACCAACAGTTACAGAACTTGTGAAGGGCATATAAAAGTACATGATGCAAGAACAATCAAACAGAGATGGAAAACAACAACAGGGGAAATCGTGATGTACTTGATGACATTTCATGCAAACATATGCTACAGGACAGAAGCAAAGCTCAACCCTAAGACAGACATGGAGACGATTGGAGCGAAAAGCGGATTTTTGTTTATCTTATATGAAATCTGTTGGGTTGATACAAGAAAGAGTAGGGAACATTAACAAGCATCTAAGCAACATGATAACAAGCAAAAAGATAAATATAAACAAAGATTGAAAATTGGTGGAGTATACATCAAAATCACATTGCAGTAAAAAGTAAGAAAAAAGTAGACAAACAACAACCAACTCTAGAGAAGAACTTCCTGATCATTTAATAAGAGTTTTGATTTTGTATACAAATTAAGTAGCAACTGCCTGTAAACGATACATGGTACTTTTGTTGTTGCTGCTTCCGCTATACCAACGGTGACTAATAACCATTTTTTCCCCAGAAGTTTGGACTGAAAGTAGTCTTGCAATTACACCCCTTGTCAGTTATTACGTTTTTGGAAAGATCTTTTTTTTTTATTCCTTGAGTCCAAATAATTATTTCTGTTTGGGGTTTGCAATTCACAGCCAGACGCCGCAAAGCCAAAACCACACCCAGTAAAGTGGTTGGGGAACTGCCGCACATCTGCGACTGGCCGTTGTGTGGGCGGGGCTTCAAGCGGGCTGACAAACTCCAGCGACACTACCGGACACACACAGGTACAAAGATCACAAACCCATTAACATCAGATAAACCCCCCTCCTGGTTTCATGAGCAAGTAATTTTGGGCTTGACAGGTGTTATTATTTGCTATCTTTTTGACCTGTGCATGTTGAAATAGTGGAGTTTGTCAGCCCATTCATGCAGTGAGATATTCCAAGCTATGTAGGCGCATGGCTCAAAACATGGCATGGAAATGTTGCATTGTGTAGAGCCGCCATCGTGGATTCACGTTTTATTTATAAATCCACCTCAGGAACGGAAGAAAAATATTAAGGATGTGTGTCATACTTAGCTTGTCCATATGCCATATAAAAGTTTGTAATTTAATAATAATTAATTACTAAATAATGAATCAGCTGAAAATGTACCTTTTACTATACCCTTTTACTAAACATCGACGTATTGAAAATAATACTTTTCAGGGAGTACCCCCCAAAACAGGCCTGGTTCATGATGTGATGTCACTTTTATTGCTTCCAAACAGCCACGTACTGTTGTGATAGCACAAGTTCTTAAAATTTCCTAATCCACCAGTGACATCACATGTGATACACCCTAAGCCAGGTTTGTTTTTAGGGCATTCCCAGAGAGCATTATTTTTCAAATGGAATAATATTTTACAAATATTTAAAGGGCGATAGAACCAGATGTATCTTCAGCTGATTTGTTATTGATTAATTTCAAATTTTGACATGGCATATGAACAAGGTAAAATGCCACACATTTTTTCTGACAACTCGTTGCTGATCTAAGATCTTGTACTTGACAAGCTTATGGATATTTTACTCTTTTCTGACAGTAAGCTGGATATTCCAGTTATAAATACATGTGAAGTTATTATTCCATTGTTGGTTTCTAATCTGCTGTTCATGAGAGGACATCAATATTGCAAAAGTTTAGTCATGATTGGAGCTAGACGCAACTTTGTAAAAGCCTTGATGTTCAGTCGTTACGAGGTTGAAACCCAACTCAAATTATATTTCTAAACCAAATTGTTCAAGTACTTCCACTTGAACTCCCATCCACAAGATTATTGAACACAAAAGCAGGCCTGGAATTACACAGAGGCAATGGCCTCTGTTGCCCCTGGTGTTGGCCTTGGTGCCTCTTCAACATTTCCCATAGACTTTAAGATTTTGCAAAACAGAAATGGCCTTGACCACCCAAAGATGATACTCCAGGCCTGCAAAAGAAAAGTACAAACCAAAAGTGGACCATTTCCAATCATTTTTATCGTGCAAATATTTGCACTAATTTGGTTTTAGCACAACCTACTTAAAACAGTTCATGTCATATTTCACGCGAATTGCAAAAGCAAAGTGAATTTCCTTTCCTCACAATTTGAAAACAGCGCATACTTGATCCTTTGTGTCATGTAATTGGCTTAACCTTTGCTTTCGCATGAAGTATGAACCAGGCTTTAGACATGTTAGGGTTTGTTGTTAAAAGTAAAGAAATATTGAGTGACTTGACAACATTTATAACTTGTTTTCTTCTTGTCTTCTTAAAAATGTCATCATCCTGTAGAAGGAAACTTGCCCAAGTTAGGATGAGAATGTATTTCTGTTGAAACTTTTGGTCTTTTCTCTTGTCTTCTGGGAACCAGGGGAGAGGAAGTACCAGTGTACACAATGTCTGAAAAGGTTCCTGCGAAGCGACCATCTGTCCAAACACGTCAAGACGCACGACAACAAGAAGACTAGAGGGCGACGGAAGCAGACCGGTCCAGTGAGAGCTGATCAGAACATGGCTGTGGATGGCGTGGTACCCATTGCTGGGGGACAGTCATCCAATACAGGTAAGAAATGTATAATAATTCATTTGATGTTGTCATTCTTTTTGTGTCATATCAGTATGTGCCATATCCCATCCTATTTAGAATTGTTCATCTTGATATTTCGATGTAGATATCTTGTTGTTGCTTGTTGAATTCTTGCTGATATATTATTGAAATCTTGTTTATACCTTGTTGATGCTTGTTGATATCTTGGTATCTTTTTGATATGTTGTGTATATCTTGTTGATGTTTGCTGATTTCGTGTTGATATTTTATTGATTTCTTGATTGCATTTTGTTGATGCATGTTGATTTCTTGTTGATATTTTATTGATATCTTGTTTATATCTTGCTGATTTCTTGTTGATATATTGCTTTGATGTTGTTAACAGGTTGTTATTTTGTATTGTAACATTAGAGATATCATTTTAGTTTTTATTGTGTATACCTTGCTTATTAACTGATTTGTCTCATTAATATGTACAATTTTAACAATAATATTACAAACATTTATAAATTTCATTTTTCCAAAAGTTGAAATGACCAGAGAAGTCCAGAAAAGTATCTTGCTTTATTCTAGTGATATATGTTACTATATCTTACTATTAGGGATATAAATTTTACTTTACTTTACTCTAATAATGTACTTCTGTGCAATTAAATTTGATGAGAGTTGTTGTTGTTGTTTATCAGTTGGTTATCATCAACTTCCTCCTGAGGGAAGATCAGATGAAGAATCCAAGAAACAAGCAGCTGCCCAAAAGAGAATTCAAAGACAACCCTGCAGCTGCCCCAACTGCGTGATGGACACCAACAGGTAAGACGGTACACCCCAACACGTAGTTGGGGATAGTTATTTATTTTATTCAATTCAACTAAATATTTTGCTTGTTTAGTTTGGATGAAAATTGTGGGTAGCATTATAAAATGTTTGCTAAAGATTTTGCGTATACTTTTTCAGATATAAATGACCAATAATTTATTTTTAAATCTGTAAGGGCCTAAGCTAATGTTATCTGTGTTCATCAATTGTTGTCAGCAGCATTGTTGGCACTTTGCGTTATTGGGAAGCCACTTATCCTAATGAATTCGATCCACATAAAATACAATCTACAACTATATTAAGTGCCTACAAATAGACAAAAATTGTTTGACTTTGTGGTGTTTTTGCACTTCATTTATCAAAACATTAAAATTGTTTTGATTTTTCAACATTGATTTCATCCAGACAATATATATTTCTCAATTTGTTTAAATCTAAACAAATACAGAATAAAAGTACACTTTTGTTTGAGTTATTACTCTTCATTCAGAGAGCGTTTTTGTTGACTATAAGGTATTGAAGTTGTGTGAAGTCATGCTTAACAATTCCCGGCTTTCTCACAGGCAGCCAGGCGAACCTAGCCCCTTTGGTCCCAAGAAGCATTTATGCCACATTGAAGGCTGTGGGAAGGCCTTCGCCAAGACCTCCCACCTCAAGGCTCACATCAGGGGTCACACAGGGGAGAAACCTTACATCTGCTCCTGGATGGGGTGTCATAAATGCTTCACACGGTCAGATGAACTCCAGAGACACTCCAGGACACATACAGGTAAACAATTTAACCAAACCAGAAACCTGAGAAAAAGTTCTTCCTACAATACTGTCAAAGTAAACAAAATAGCAGAGGAATATCCCTCCCCCAAAATCAATAATTGAATAAATTACTGTTACCTATTTTGATTGCTGCAGTTGAGTCTAACCTGACATTAGAACATGAACGAAATCTCTTGCAAGACATTCTTTGCTCTTAAATATGATCATGGGAGTAAATTTTACTTTTCCAAGATGGTGTACATGGTGTGGTTTCCTGTTTTAAGATTCTTGCCTGCTCTATGCTAGCCCTCTAGAAATATTGACTGGGATTATTTTATAGACTTGCTGTGCTGAACCCAATATCCAGATGCTTTAGACAAACAAGCCTTACGTGAATATGTTGGTTTAGCCACACACCCATGTGTGACAACCCAGTGCTCCCAGAGTCCTGCGGAAAGCAAAAGTTCATGGGATTCGAACCCGCAACCCCCCACATTCTAGAGCAGATATTGTAACGACTGAGCACGGAGCGTAACTGGTGACAAGAGGCAGTTCAGTTCTGTGTTTTGCAGAGGATACCTCAAACAATTTAGCAGACCTCTTGCATATGGTCAATCAATGGAAACGTGCAAGCGTGTACACACCACGCACAACTCCCAACAAATGATAGGTCCTCCTTTGACCTCAGTGAGGGCGCTGTTTGAGCTTGTGATGTCATATGCGAGGAGTCTAAAGATGTAAAAACTTGCATCAAGGGTGAGGATTGCCCTCTGTGCATGATTAAAGAAAATTTGTCACCACTGGTTTGCAAGGAAATTTAGTTAGTGGCTGTGGGTACTTGTTGTAATTAATGGTTCCTGGCTAAAGACGTGTCAGTAAAAGAGACTAGTTAGCACTGTAAGAAACTGAAGCTGTGAAGGTTATCTTATTGCATTTTCAGAAACAGTACAGGAAATGCATTTGGATTATTTTAGTTGCAGACTTTGGTTTTTGTTTTGTCTTGTGATGGAAGTTTTTGTTGATTGTTTAATCCGCATTCAGGGGAGAAACGCTTCTTATGTCCAGAGTGCCCAATGAGCTTCATGCGCAGTGATCATCTCTCCAAACATGTTCGGACGCACGACAACAAGAAGACCCGCGTGCAGGCGCAAGGTGATCGAGGCGAAAAGCGCCACCAATGTCCAAACTGCCCCAAGCGCTTCTGGCGGAAGGACCACCTGAAGAAGCATGCCAACACTCACCCCAACCTTCAGGGCAGCTCTCCTAGGGCCAGTATCAGTAGCATTCAAGCAACGCTGCAGATCATCAATCAGCCCCAGTCTGCATCCACATCAGAAAGTTTGCCTTCGATGCCGTCGACCTCTTCTTGATTTTGTCAGAGAAAACTTTTAAGGGGGAGGGGGCATGTTGTGAAAATGATTTGGAATGTCAATAGTTCCTTTTTAAATCAATTTTTATTTCCACTCAATGTTTTTTCATTGTGAAACTTCCAGGTAAGAAAAACACTTCTTTTAAAATACAGGAGGTACGGGTCGTTATGCCTACCTCCTCAACAACAAAAGATAAACAATAACAACAACAGATAAACAAGAATAACAACAGATACATAATAAGGGATAAAACTAATCAACAAAAGCAAACATGATTTAGATACCAAATGTGTGCGATCTTTGAAAGTATAAAAGCAGATTTATGAAAGTGTCTTTTCATAACTTGCTGTTTTTCTGGAATTATCCAAGGCTTCACTAAGCCAGAAGATTAAGATAAAACTTATTTTTTCAAAGCAGTAGTATTAATTTTGTACATTATTTTATTTGTGTGTAGATTCTCTCTTCTTTTTTCGCACATTTTAATATGTCATCGAGTCTTATAACAGTTTGTTGTTGATAGTGTAGTCTGAGAGCATTATGAAATCATGTTTGATTAAGTAGTAATGTTTATTAGTTTTATTATGAATGTTGTGCTGTTAACATTGCTGGGACTTACTTTAAGCACTGAAATAACACCGAGTCAATTGAGGTGTTTGGTGTTTGTTGAGTGTCATGACTGACTTCTGGGTTGGATCTGGTCAGTCTTTTCTGCTTGTATTGGGTCTGTACAAGAAATAATGTAATTGCGTATTTTATAATAATCACCATAATGTACAAATATACCCAACTATGAAATCAAGAAGTAATTTTTTTAAATGAGAGTAAGGTTTAAGGAGTCATTTTAGAAACAGAACCTGGTGAAGCAGGGCATGGGTACTAGTCAAGAAGTAAAGGCTATAAATATGGGCCCAATTTCATTCAGCTGCTTCTGCAGAAGAAATTGCCAGACAATTTCTGCAAAAATGAGCAGGATACCAGTTACATGAAATACATTTGACATGGTATTATGGCTGGTAGCCTTGTTCTGGTAAGCATAATGTTGTGCTTAAGCAGCTCTATGAAATTGAGCCTGAGAATGAAATCAGTACCAAAGGGGAAAGGCTGAACCTTTTTCCATCGTTCACCTTCCTTGACCATTCTGCCTGTTATTTGTCGTCACTTTTATGAACCTGCTAAGCACTTCAATTTGCAGACAGAAAAAACTCGCTTGGAAGGCGCGAGGTCTAATCCTTGCTTTAGCTTGGTTCCTTAATAACTCGTGCTTAGCATGATGGCTTGATCATCAGAGTGGAGGTCCTGAATTCACTTGTTTGTCTCCTTGAGCAAGACACTTAAACCTAAATTCTTGTCATTACCCAGGAGAGTAAATATGGTTACACATGAGGGTTGAGATTGATTAGCTACAGGTGTACCAACTTGGCTGATGGTGCTGCATACTCCCAAGGAGTACAGACAATATCAAGAGTGCCTTTGGCTTGATGAATAGTTGGTAGTAAAAGCGCAAGTCGCTTGGTTTGATATAATGTATGGAATAATTCACGGCTGCTGCTTCTATCACTCAATGTGAATGAATTCTGCTAGACTCATTTCAAGTCTAGATAACCATTTTTAGAGGATTTTTTTTAGAGCATTTGCCCTTGGGTGATAGTGCTTCATAAAGTAGTGCACTTTGGTATGTACATAGGACGAGTCATTGAGAATGGGTGCCTTTTGTTTTAAAGTGTTGTACACACAACTCAATCACAGTATTAATGTCAATTTTTGCAAACAAGTGTAACTTTCTCTGTTGACTTTTTAAACTAATTTAGATGATGCACAACACAGTGCACCATTCAGAGTCTCTCACTAGATTGTCTTATTTAGTCAAAGAAAAAAATGTTGACCAGGCAGTGCAGGATATTTTTTTCTACTGAAGTATGTTTTCCATTTTTGTTGTCCCTTTGAAAATGAGAATTCTTTTACTAATGGCCTATTTGAGAAAATGTTCCTCCATTTTTCCATGAACCTCCATTTTTCCATTAACCAAACATCATGCCTGTTGACTGAATTCGCAAAATCACGGTCACCCTTGGAAGATGAAGCTGATCGTATAAAAGGCTTTTCTCTGGGCTCATGTTTTTTTAGTTTATTTTTAGGCTAGTCCTCCAAACGCTTCTTTTTTGTGCGTGAGCACTGTATTCAAAATTTGGAAGCAAAGATCCCAAATATATTTGAGAAATCCAGTCTATAAGTGCTAGGTTTGTCTTGATTTGAAAAATGAAATCCATGGGAAAACTCTTCGTGGTGCACTGTGTTGGAATCTTCCAAATTGTTGTGATGTAAATATGTGAATTCAATTGTTCACCATTTTAAAAGTAATCGATTAAGACTTTCCTAATCCCAAGTATATTGTGCCAGTATCTAAATAGCTGATCGATTATGAATGCGGATGAGATCATTGATGATTGTCCCAACTATAGTTGGGACCCATCTATAGTTGGGACAGGTCTTAAGTACAACTTGGGACAGACTCGACTGTTGCTGGGTCTGCTATTCCAACTGGGGCATACATCAGCAGTTTCATCACTACCCAATAGGATGTTGTAGTCTGTATACAGGGTTAACTGAAATTAAAGAAATGATGATGATTTCTCCACAGCAGACAGTTTGACTTTTTGGGGTTCCTATTCTCAAAGTCAAAGCTTTCGCTCATGATGTTCACAATTAAATCACTTTGTTTTCCCACTGTTGATGAGGGTAAATTAATTTCATACTAAAAAAGGGGGGGCAAAAACTGGTGTTCCTTGGAGGAAGTAGTGAAATCTGCAGACAGTTGCAATTACTGTTAAAGTCAGAGGAATGTCTGAGTGATGATCATGAACACAACTTTAGCCCAAGAAGTTTTCAGAGTAGTTTCCAGTTTTTGTGACCTTACTACTCAAAGTTTGGTTCTAAGTTATGTCAGTAGATTTGGGGGTAAGCAAATTCTGTTAACAAGACGTTTCAAAAAATGAAATGTTAGTTGTGATAAATTTATTGGCAGAAACAGTACATGTATAATGACGTTCTATTTTGCATTCCCTAACCCCTTAACTTTTTTTTGTTTTTTTGTGTGCTTGTGTTTGTTTGGCACACAATTAAAAAAATGTAATGAATATGAACAATTGTTGCAATTTTATTGCAATTCACTGTTTTTATTTGTTAGTACTATATAAATTGTAGTAATGTACAAGCAATTTGTGTCCACATTAAGGCCTAACATCAGGTCCCAATGTCATGGCTTTTGACACCCCATAAAGCCTACAATTCTATGAATCATAAGGGCATAATTCTGCAGTAACCAGAGCCATGAAAAATGAGACTTGATCATTAATGCTAAGGGGAACACTAGGGGGACCAGTCACAATGAACATCACATGCCATTTTGCTGGTCACCAACTTTCTCTGTGTACGTCAACCAGTTAATTTCATTATGTTTTCCAATTGTGTATTATTAATCCAAGCACGTCCTCATTGGTTTTGTACACATAATTTACTTCCGGCCATCCTCAGTCTGTCAAAATACCTGGATCCCATTTTGTAAGAATCGTTGTCAGCTGGTAGACATGCTTACATACACATGTACATAATTGTGATCAATAAGTTTGTAAGCTTAATAGCAATGCTAAGCTGGCATCTCCTTGTTAGAATTGTTCATAAATATCAAACCTAAGGCAGTCCACTATGGATTCAACGGCTAGAGTTATAAGCCAATCAGTCCATGCATGATGTCACATTGTTGCAAATTGTAAACAGTGCCCAAATAAGAGAATATTCACTAAACGAGTATGGACAAGCTACTCTATTTCAATATGCGTGCTACAATTTGCAACAAATTCTTTGACTTTGTACATCAAAACTACCATGCCCACAGCAGCATTTATAAAGTTATCAAAGTGCCGAGTTTCCTTGACCAATTAGGAATCCGTAAATGGGTGTCGTGAAAGAATCTTACAACATGCACAGAGTGCCTGGATTATAGCTTCAACTGCATTCAACAAGATTATATTTACCATTAAACAATGTGGTGCTAGTTACAAGAAGAAATTCAACCATAAACATGTCTTGATTTTGTACAGAACTCATTATAAGAACTTATGACTATTTACTATATAAAAAAAATAAATCAGTAGGACAATGTTCTTCTCTATGTATTATTGTGTATATAATTATTATAAACCGTAGATGCAAGGTCTTACAACTTTTAAGCTTTGAAGTGTGCTAAGGCCCTAACCATTTATTTGATTGTAGGCCAATTTCAAAACCAGTGCTTTAAGCTTTGGATTAGGCACCATCCGCCTGTTTGAAGTTATTGTTTAGAAATGGTAGGTTTTCAAAATTAGTGTCAGCCCAGAATGCGTTAACATATTTGAGCTTCTTGGAGTGAAGATGGGTCTATGGCCGTTGAGCTACAAGCAGCTTAAAGGGAAGGCATACGTTCGTGAATCACTCTTAAAATGAATGGCAATAAAAACTTACATGGTTAAAACTTACAAGTACAGCAGCTTTCGGTAGTATTATGCATTTTGAGAAGCCTTTCACTTCAAAGTAATGTGGTTATGGTTAAGTTTTTCTCCCCCAAAATTTGAATCTGAGAAGGGTTACAGTCAGATACGTTTCTCAGATTGTGTATTTCAATAATACGGATTATTCTTCCTATATGGATATAACCGCTCCGGATTGTCTGCGATATCTCAACAACGCTACCATCTTTTGAAATGAAATTTTCACAGGTTAGTTTTTTGTATATATATATACATTTTTATATAGGATTGAAACAATTGAACTGTTCCATAAACCATAGGTATAAGTTCCCTTTAACCATTTTCATTAACTAAGGCTTGGTTAAGACAAGTAGTAGGAAAAACAGTTAGCTGCAAAGAAAAACTGCTTAACCACTTTATTAATTAAGCAACAGGGAAATAATATGGCATTTATTTCAGTAACCTGTTTCATGTAAGCGAGAAGTTATACTTTTAGCAGCTCTCCAGTAATTGCTTTGTAGACACCGACATCACTTATGTTTGCCCCATTTTCGAAGGTGTTTTTTTAACAAGGTTTGGGCCTGTTGTCACAAACATCTTTGGGTATACTTTCTTAAGTGTCAAACACTTGTACTTGAACAAAATATAAATTACATAATGTGCTATTAAATGATTAATTTGTCACAATTTCGTAGAGCTGCTTTACCAAAGCAGTCCTCGCATAAATAAAATACTGTTTTAAAAATAAACCACCAATGAACATTGATTTATAAAGCATTTGGCAATAGCTCTATGAAATTGACAAATGATTTTCACTGCAGTATTTAGGTGAGTAATTTTACCGTTATCACTGTTCATAAAGTATCATCAGATATAATTTTATTAGAATTGCTTTGTAGAAGTTCCAAATGTCAAAGCTTTTTACAGGAATTTTTTTAAATATATGTACAGCCCAGTCTCAAAACGATTACGCAACCATAAGTTTTGGGTGTATAGTATTTTCATGTGAGAGTAGTTCACAGACATCAAAGTTTCCTGTCATGCTGAAGATTTAGGGAATGACTTTTCACTTCAAATCATTGAGTGGCAGAGATTATCTTGATTTTGTTTCCATCCACATGAATTTTATTTCTGTGCCGTGACTTTGTTGCCCCCAGCCAATTCTTTTTGTAAATGTGACGTAATTCCACTGTTCATCACGGCCACTGAAGAATCCACTGTACAGTTTGGCTTCACTGTTTATGAGAAGCCCATTGACAGTGTTACATTCAGGATTTACTTTTATAGTTCCATACGTCCCTTTCACATGTGTTTTGTAAAAAATCAAGGTCTCCTTAAAAAAAACCTCTGGTGTCAACAGAGCTATTGCATTGTAAATAACGAAACAGTAACTTTAGGTTGCAAAAACTCATGGAGCCGGAAACTGTCAAAACCTCAGTTTGCGTTGGTGCTAAAACGAACAAGATTACGTCTGTATGATTACTCTCATTATTCACACACACAGTTGAAAACAGTTTGTAGTAAAAGATACAGTGTTTTTAACTTATACGAAAGCATGACATGCAAATCAAGAAACAATTTTTTTGTCATCAAGAATGTACAAAGAGAATCTCAGTTCATCCTCACTTTTAATTTGACAAACAAAAACCCTATCCCTTGATAAATCAGCTTGTGAGAATAAGGAGACTCATTTGGTGTTTGCGAGTACATGATGAACCAAGCGTTCCACACTAGGGTCACTTGAGTTTAGTTCTCACCAACCTCAATATATTTGCTTTATATAGAAAGTGTACACAAGATATTAAAAATGTAAAATACAACGCTGGTCTGTTTTGAGTTTAGATTAGGAGACAGCTACTGATTTTATTCAACATTGTGTAGCATTAAGGTTTGATTAAATTCACTCCTGTTAGGTCAAACTTCAACCCTTTTTTGGGGCCAATTTCCATACAATTCATCTTTCTCTGGATTCCTACAATGTGGGTGACACAGTGTCTACTGGAGAGGAGTCTGGATGTTTTATGAACAGCCTGTTTTTACTTTATTCTTCAGTTAAGCAATGTCGTGGCCAAGCGAACTAGTGCACCGGAGTGTGGGTTTGGGTCCCAGTAGAGGCACTTGTGTCCTGAAACAAAATGCTTGACCATAATGTCTTTGTCCTCCAGATGGGGCGTAAAGTCGAAGGTCATGTGTCCTTTGTAGTGCACACAAAAACAAACGGTACACTTGGTGTTAAGAGGAGGGGTTTACCCCAGTGTTTCCAGCATGGATGGCTGTAGACTGTACTGCATCACCTTGTAAACCCTAACAAAGGGCTGAATAAATGGGTGGCATAATTCAAACATAGCAATGCATACTTATCAAAGAATTAATGAGTGGTTTGAGACAGCCATCTTGTGTGATAAAGCACTACATAAGAACTGCTTACTTTTTTTGCATGTTAAGTTTTGTAACTGAGAAATCTAGATGCTCTAGTTTTACAGTGTACAGCAAATTTCAAAGATGTGGATAAATCCTTGGATGTTGAAGTAGCACTTTGAAGGATGTAGGACGGTTCCCAGCCAAACCATCTTGGGAGTTGAACTGGATTTTTCTTGATTCTGTCGCCATGATGAAAGTCTTCTTGATGGACTTGTTGAAATGCTCAGAACTCTTTTTTGATATCTATGGATGATAGAAAACATGCCTGATTTGTTGGCGGGCGACAATTACAAAAAGAAATCCCTTTCAGTCTGAGCTAAATATGGCGTTGTGTCTCAAGTCCAGATGGATGACTATTTGAATGATTGCTTCCTTCAGACGATAACTTATAAACTTTTTTGTTTGATACAAGACTACAAATACTGAGGTCTGAGCTGAACACCAAAAGGTTGAACTTCCAATTGTTAATGTCTCTGCTTTTACTGTGAGTAGAAGTCACTCAAATTGAAAACTCATTTTGCCTTTGTGAGTGGGGTGAGGAATCTAAGGCATTCTGGACGACTGTCATTTATGAACCACAGCTGGAGTCACTCGTCATATACAACAGAAAAACAACTCGCTACTCTACTCAACTATTATACCCTTCCTTGTGCTTTCCAGGCCATTGTCAAAACTCAAATAGTAATTTGCTGACTCAGAGCTAGAGTTACTCGTCGTACACAGCAGTGAAACTACTTACCACTCTGCTCAATTAATTTGCCTTTCCGTTTGCTTTCCAAGCTGATGACAAATTGCTCAAACACTTGGACACTCTTCAGCAAACTCGTCTTCTTGTAATCTGATGAGTGAAAAAAGAAAACTTGTCACTTTATGATTGTAAACCATCACCATGTTGCCATTATGTTGATCCAAGTTCCTGTGTGCAACAGCAATTATGAATACTGATTCTCGTAGTATAAAACAGGACCAGACTATATCCCCTTCCAACCGGGGCCAGTTTCCCAAATGGGCCATTTGTCGATATTGCCTGGTACCCAACGTTTTTGAGCAGGAGTACCATATAATATCAGCCACTAGTTGACAATTAGTCCTTGTGCAAACTTGGCCCACATTTTGACCGCAATTTGAATATTTGAATAATCCTGATGGCTGAAGTAAACTCGGATGTGACTTGTTAAACTAGGTCACCAAAGTGTGTCATGTTGAACGCTAATTACTTCCATACTCCCATCTCCCTCCACGTTTACTACTTAGTCAAGATTTCTTTGTAAACTTGACAATGGACAAAAAGCTTCTGGTGTCGGTTAATTTAGATGAATCTAATGCGTTATTCAATCCAGAAAATATCATGCATTTACTGTCAGACTCGCATCTGGGGAAACTCTCTTGCCTTCCAGTCTCAGTTTGCTTATTGCTTTGAATCAAAATGTCAAATCTTAGCAGGTATTCTACATGTACCTAC
This sequence comes from Pisaster ochraceus, assembly GCA_010994315.2. Taxonomy (NCBI): domain Eukaryota; kingdom Metazoa; phylum Echinodermata; class Asteroidea; order Forcipulatida; family Asteriidae; genus Pisaster; species Pisaster ochraceus. The sequence continues at coordinate 19,947,358 of CM021531.1, forward strand.
CCTTGATCCTCTTCTTTGATGGAGGCTCATTTTCATCACTTGTAGCTTTTTGCCTTCTGTCAAACTCGTCGATCTCTCTGCACAGCTGGCTGAATCATTTTAATTAAAAGACACATTCTCATCATTTAAAGCAGGGGGTCAGCTTATTGGTAGTCAAAGACCAGTATTTGCACTTTATGTGACCTAACATATCCAGGAAATAACAATCCTGTGAATGTTTAAGAGTCACAAATATGGTTAAATTTGTGACCCTTTATATTTTCTATCTTACCAATACTATGCACACCCTCTAAAAATAATTATAAGAAGTAGAATGTGTAGTGCTTCAACTATGCTTGACAAGCTCATGCTAACACAAAGTACTTTGTGAGGTTCAATTCTACAACACACTGGTATAATCCTAGGCTTCATTGCAACTTTGCGTATCAGTTTTGGGTCTACTCCATTGGATGAAGAAGGCAGTGAGCCAAGAAAAGTGTTTACCTAATGTCGGGTACAGTCAATGGATCAAAATTGTCCACGTCCTTGGGGTCAAATGCAACACAGACTCGGCCAGTTTTCGGATGGACACAGAATGGACTCTTGAGTAAGTGATTGATTCCTTTACTGACGTTGACGTCCAAACGAGGGTAACAGTACTGGAACTTGATCTCTGTTACCAGGTGCTGACATTTCTTGACATTTCCCTAAAATGAAAAAAAAGTTGGTAGTTGGAAATCAGGTTTAATATCTCATCAGTATTACTTTAAGGGTTCATTCTGACTTTTGAGACTTACTTTACTGACTTCCCCCATAATGCATCTCTCCAAACGATCCCATCTCTCCGCCGATGTTTTGGCACGCTCCATCTGCTCTGTAAGTAGTTTCCTGAGATGTGAGGGCACCACACAGTCAAGGAAAAGCTTTGCAATTATTATAACACCTCTTCATTATTTGGATAGTTTCTGGAAAACAAGCCTGGTTTTCATCTTGCTTTTGACTTTGAGAAGGACAATTCCATTAGAAAATTTTTAAGTTAATGGGAAACTGGAGAGGGCACCCAGGTCAAGACCAGGGGCAACAGAGGTCGTGGCCTTTATGTGTTAAACCAAGCTTTCTGAAAGACTGATGACAACAGTGAGTTCTGTGTTTAATATTCTTGACGTAAAGGATATTGCTATCATTGACAAGGGTCAAGACTTTCTCCCATGATGCTTTGTCATCCATCAGACCTTGGTTCCGGAGCGCATAGTCCTCAAAATAGTGATTGACGATGCGTTTGGCTTGCCTGAAGAAGGTTGAAAGAAGAAACACCATAATTGGCTTAATGTATTAAACTGAAGTGTGTGAATGTTTTATCTCATGCTCCGATCTAAATTTATCAATACCCAAACTTGTGGACTCTAATAACACTGGCATGCCTGTCAAACTATTACCCATGGATGGCTTGGCTGTGAAATGGCTGACTTGTCAAACTTAGTGTATGGAGACTGTTTTTAAATAAAGCTACTTACTCAATAGAGGGATGTAGGTGTTCTGGAAGACTAACTTTCTTGACTTGGTTCTCACCTCCCTGTAAAGTTACAAAGTTCAAATATTTGAAATAAGGCCGGGAATGGTTGCACACACACAATGGGAGGCTTCGAAATCACAGTCATAGCACTACATAGCTCTCACCTTCACAACACTCAAGTATTCTGCGATTGCTGACCTTGCATTCTGGGACAGTTTCCTGGCCGCTTCATCAGCGACCCAACAATGAACTCCTCTCCGACCAGAGTACACCCACAGGCGATGATCGAACCCAAAATCATCTAAAGTAGTAAAGAGACATTGAATTTAATCTTAATTCTACTGATTCAAGTATATTATGATCCTGCCCTTTCTGGTTTGGAAGTTGGAGTAGAATAAATGAAAGATTTGAATACCGTGAAGTGCTCGGTCAACGATGCGAACAGCAATTCTCATGAGCGGCCAGCACCTCCCACAAATATCAGCTCCCCTAAAAGATGAAGTGAAAAAGATAAAGAATTAATTTTAAATCAAATTGCTTCCCTTTGAAATGTTCCAGTACAAATTCTAATTCCCTTCATATAGGTGCCATTCACCAAAAACTGCCTTGCCTTGACAAGAATGAAGTATTATGCCTGCCTAAGCAACCATGGAACTTCCCCCATGAACCAGTCTGCCTATGAACACTATCACATGGTGTATCTGTGGGTAGAAAAGGTTCATCTACTGCGTGTTGACTTACTGGCAGCACACCCTGACGTCATCATAGTCTGTCATATCGATATCAAAAACAAGTTCCTTCTCTTGAGCTTGGAAAGTTGCCGCTTTCACTGTCCTGTGATCTTTCGGCTGAAATGTGAACAAAAATAAAGTCAAAGGACCTTCTGCAAACCAGTTCATTTTAGGTTAATTTCATAAATCATTTACCAGTGTTTTCCACCATTATTGGGACGCTTTTAAGCTTGTATACGCTTAACCTACAGGCTCTAACACGAGTCAAGCTAACATTTAGTAGTCATTGATGTCCTTTACTAGAGTTTTCCACTGGACACTTTTACGCTTTAAAGTACATGTTAGGCGCTGTTATAATAAAACGTTGTTATAAGAGCGCCCTCAAGAGGCTGTGTAGTGCAAAAGCAAGTTGAGTAGGCAGCCATGTTTTAAGGCCATGTTTTGAAACAGATGAGTTACAGGAACAAAAGATTAGAATCAAGTTAAATTTTCAGCCATCTGGCCTCCAGAATTATTACAGGCGCAGGCTTAAACTCGCATCATGCTGGCATTTTGTATAAGTCTTGATCTTTGACCTTGACGTACAACAATTTTCTCCGGGTGAAAAGATATTTCCTTGAGGAAAGTGTTAATTTGTATTGATGACTTGAATATGGCAGTCCAGAAATCAAGGGTTCAAAGTAGGGGCATCTATATGGTAATTGCATGCCATGGTCGATTTAAGGCCTGACTGTCACTGCTCACCCGGTGAGTGAAGACTGCTCCGATGTCAATCTTGTAAGGACATCTTTTCTGTATCTCTTTCTCCATCTCACTTTGATCGGCAAATGACTGATAACGAATGTAGATGTCATCTTTCAATGTGAATGAGAACTCACGATTCTGGAAGTACGTCTTAGGCACTAAAAATGAAATGAATCTTTTTTTTTTAAGAAGCATTCATAGAAACTTATTTCCTACTGAGATAATGTGATATTGTGTGTGTTATGGAAAAGAAATATGAATCATGTGAATTTATACACATGTACACAGCCCAGTTTTAAATAACACACTGCAACACTGTGCAATGAATATGATGACAAGTTTGTTTTGTAGATTACGATTAGGGGTCTACTTACTATTACTTACTCCTACTAGTACTAGAACTATGCGGTGCATTCCGCTAGTTTGTGGAGTCAATAGCGGAACGAACCGCATAGTTCTAGGAGTAGGGCCTACTATGGAGTCAACGAAGTTAGTTCTGTACTCGTGGTAATGGAGATGGGTAAACAAGTAACTGTATCTTTCTTTATGTATCATCCAAAATACGTTATCATCATGATCTATCTATCTAGTCGTACTCTCCAGCAAAACCCATTGTTTCACCTTCATGACCTTCATATGCCATAACAGTGATTTACATCATGTACATTTCACCAGTCATGCATATGTGTACAAATAGTAAAAGAAATAGCTACAAATTAATAATAAATATACGACGAGATTGAGGTTATGTCTATGCAAGTATTATACTTATAGTATTAAGTTTTTATTTTTCAGTTGCCCCAAACAAAATGTTGACAAATGTTCGCTTACGTCCGCCGTAGTTAAGCCAACGGTAGTACTGATTATATGGAAACAGACGTCTGTAGTACACTGGCAACAATTCCGGCAGCTCATCCTGACAATAGGTCGATGTTTTTGTTGTTTCTGGATGATCGTTTTTTAGTGCCATGACTTTTGTTTTGTTTTGATCACAGTTGTGTACACGTACATTCATTAGGTGCAATGTACATTTATCCACTTGTTGTGCGTACATGATGTAAAATTGGCGCGGAAAACATGGCAGGATGACACAACAGAGGGCGCTGTGCAACTTTTGTTTTCACAATCTCCACAATCTGGTTGTGTGGGTGCATAGTGCGTGGTCCCATTAACTTTGGTTGGGAGAGGGGTGGGCAGGGACAAAGACGTAATTGTGGAGGGGCTATTTAATAGATCAAAACATTCATTTGAGCACTTTTCGATCTAATTGGGGGGGGGGGGTCGCAAAATATATTGGGGCGGGGCTTCCCCTACCCCCTACCTGTCTGCCTGCCCACCTGCCTGCCTGCCCTCCGTACGTCATTAGCACACACACATTATCAAATCAAAACACACAAATTAGTCTGTATGAAATAGATATCATACTCCATGACATAATCAACAAAATAACATGAGGCAGACCGTCAACAACACAGACACAGATAGAGAGAAAACATTAACAATTTTGCAAAGTAACACTTTAATATTAACCATTCCAGAAGTGATCAGAGGGTGTCCAACAGTGGAACTACCAGGCGCGGATCGGGGGGGGGGG
>CM021531.1:19962090-20005324 GCA_010994315.2 Pisaster ochraceus
GGGGGGGGGCCTCACTTCAGTAAGAAATGATCCACAAGCTTTTTTTGAAGGCTGGCATTCATGGTAATGCTGCCAGCAAACTGGTATTATTGATGTGCACATGTTTCTGAAGGATTATGTTAGTAAAGCCTGGTGGCATGAAAATTAGAAAGGTTTTTGTAATTTTGTAGAACAGCCAATGTATTTATTCATTGTAACTGATGGTGTAAAAAAATACCAAGTGCTTGGTACATTACTTTGCTGCAATCACAGAGACTTTGAATAAGTAAAACGGGTAACCACTCAAAGTGCAATGTGTTTCAAATTGTTATTGACTGGTCCCCCTTCCTCATGACAAGCAACCATTTGAAATGTAGCAATTTTACCAATACATTGAAACAAAATTTCGGCGTCGGCTCATTACTATAAAGTCATTGATTGCAATTTCATATTCGCAATGATCAAAAGGGAGTGAAATAAAAAATGCACAATTTTTTTTACGGATAACGCAGAAAGCAATATGGATACATGAAAATATGTGCAATTTTGCTTGTCCAGTACTTTACTTTGTACGCATTGCACACTACACATAACACACAATGCATAACAGACACATGGACTTCTGGGCTTACGCTTTTGAAGGTATTTGACAAGAAAGAGCATCAAAGAATGCAAAGGTAAAAGCAGAAAGTTTGTGCTAATGGTTTAAATATATTTGGAGTGGGAAGGTTACAAAAACCTTTATTTTCCACTGTTTCGAAAGTGTTTATACTTTAGGATGTACTTTTAAAACAAACTTTATTCAGCCAGGCATTGCATTTTTAGTGGACGCAGTTAAATACACACATTGCTGAACAGAAAGGTTTTAGCAGCTGACAGCTGTTTCTGTATTGCAATGAACAATTCTCTAGAAGTGTTTTTTTTTCCTAATTTTTTTCCTTTCAAAACATTGCTGAGAACTAGTTTAGCAGACCGGGTTTCATTTTTGTCTTTCTGTTTAACACAGATGTACATGATGGAATTGTATATTGCACATACAAAACATGTATTTGTTTATTTATATTGTTTATTTAGCCTACCTAAACAATGAACAACATTTTTCCAGTTGGGCCAAACATACATCACTGCATATTTTAATATTTACTACATGCATGATCTATTACATGTTCTTCGTACTTCACTTCGTACATCTTACTATGCCATCAAACTTAAATTGTTTAAACATGTGGGTCCTAAAACATAGTCCAGTTACTTCAGCCCAATACCCTCACAATCAAAGAAGTCCTGCTTTATAATGTAAAAAAAACCTAAACATACTTTTTACCATGCATTTTTTATAGAATTTAACAAACACAATATTTGCATTACCTGCTGCTACAATACAGAATTCTTGGAACTGCCTCCAGGTACCGGGTAAGCTCAGTGGTCTAGTGGTAAGACATCTGGTCAAAAATGGCAAAGGTCATTGGTTCGAATCCCACCCCTAGTAATATGTCTATAGAGATTGATTGCTTTTACAGGACTCGGGAAAAGTACTGTGTATACAGTGCTTAGCACACATTTGTATCGGTGTATGTAAAACACAAATCATACTGATGTACACTTTAGCTTTTCATTCCGCAAAATATATGGTCTAGTAGAAGTGATTTTCTTGAAATTGAAGCCCCACAACAAGTTGTAGTTTTATCAAACTTTTAAAATTTCAAATCACATTCTCAGGCCTTGAACTTCGGTCTTGAAGGGGTGCAGCAATTTTCCTTTGGTAAGGAGCATTTCTATGAGGAAAAAGTAAATTTGTATTGGAATCTTGCAAAGGGCACCACAGCAAAAGCACAGGGCACATGACAATTGCTGTGGCTGCCATGGGCTATTTCGAGGCATGCATTCTTCTTTAGCTTCTTCCAAATATAAATAGCATTTCAGACTGGTGATTGTTAGGGAAATTGTTCCATTAACAACTTGTTACTGAGTATGGTTTTTACAATATGGTAGCTTAAAATCATTTATAAAAGAAAATATTTTATATCAAGTAACCATTATAAAAAGTGAAAACATCGTATTTTTAATCATGACTTATTGAACATTATTTTTCACTCTAAAAAGCAGATAACTTGGCACACATTTAGAACTTAAGACTCCAGTGGGTATGAAATTTGCAAAAAACATGTGCAGTGGGAGACTTTGAGATGCTTTGGGATTGGTTAAACTATTTACATTGTAGCTTAGTGTATTGTAAATTGTTATTGTTCTTAGAAAAGGAAGGAAAATTTAAGATGTTTGAAATAAAACATTAAAAAAAGATTTTTTGTGTTAAGTGCTTGTGCTTGTAGTTTTATCAAGAGATTTGCAGACAATTTGTAAACTTTCAAACTTGCATCTTGTTTCTTGACAAATTTGTTTACCCATAATCAACCTAACTTTGAAATGGTTAATAGTTCACATTACTGGTTATAGTTACCCAGTCAGTTTGGGTACTGCGTTTTTTTGTTTTTTTATTTGTTTGCTTGACCTTTAAAAAAACAATTAATCAGGGGAAGGGGGATTTTGCTTGCTTCAGAAACGTGAATATTTGCTCTCCAGTGGTCTGCTTGTGTGCTTGATGTGTACTCCTTTCATCATTTTGATGACTTATGAACTTTCAGAATAAAGCTTTTGCAGCTTTTGCAGGACCCAATTTCAAGAAAATTTGGCTTAGCAAAAATAAAGAAGGAAACCAGGTATGCGTGGTGTAGTATATTGGCTGGTAACTTTTTTTCTGGTAAGCACAATTTTGTTGTGCTTAGCTTCTTTTTGTGTTTAAGCAGCCCTATGAAATTTGTCCCTGTTTTGCAGTATCAGAAGTGTTGAGGGTGTATTTAGGCTGTTTTGAATACTGAATTCCCAACTCTAATATTCCCAATATATGTTACTTATTTGGGGAATGGAGAGTTTTTACTTCCCATTTTCTTATTTTAAAGACAGTTTGGATTATTTCCAAAAACCTTGGTCCAATTTCAATATCATATTCTAAAATGGAAGCAAATTTCTGCTAATCAAAAACAGGAAAACAGTCACAGTCCATAAGCAGGAAAACAGTCACAAATGATATGATGGTATTTTGGCTGGTAACCTTCTGGTAAGTAAACTTGTTGTGCTTGGCTACTTTATGGAATAGGGACCTGGTGCGTGCTGATTGCTGTGCTGTTTATTTACCACATTTGTGCACTCACCTTTTGAGCAATCGTTTATGCGACATTGAACGTGTCTCAGAGGTTGTAAACAGTATTTAGGTGTCAGCGACAAGACACTCTAAAATAGCTAATAATGCAATTTTGTTCCTGATTGAAAACCTATTCTGTGAAGCTATGATTGCAACCAGTTGACCTACATAGCATAATGTGCACATATCCACTTTCCTGATTGACCTGCGATGCCTGGCAGTTCCCCATCCATCAAAGCCTCATTTATTCTTGATATTACTTGATGTTCACCCCACTGCCGGTTGGACTCCTAAAATTGACCTGATTTTAGCTGACACCGTTTGCTCTTCTTTTTTCCCTCTTTATTCTTTTCTTATTTTTCATTGGAGAGTACAAGGCTAGGTCAGTGAACCATGTGCGGGTTGACACAGGCTCACCACATTGAACCAGACTGGTTCCTGGTTTACCAAGAGAGAAACTGGAATAATCCTCTAGACAAACAACCTAAAAATAGAAAAAGACAGATGAATGCCAACTAAAGGACCGTGGCGTGAGCCAGAGAAACAGACATATGAAGAAAAATAAATGTGGAGAGAGAGATGTGGAAACAAATGCAGTACATTCAACACGTGTTCTAATGCCAATGATGCGAATAACACACCCAAATCACAGAGAGAAGTCAGGGCCTGAATGGTGAAATCCATATAGGCCTGCAGGGACCCAGGGCTGCCATTTCACGCCATGGCCCACCTCAGTTGACCTTGCCGGAGCTCCCTGCTGGCCAATCACAGACCAGCTCTCTGACGTCACTGACCCAGTTTTTTTTTCCTCTTTTATTGAATGCCCCAGATGCTGTGTGTGTGTATGTATAATTTTTCCTCCCCCTCTGGTATACAAGGGCATTGGTTTTATAGGCTGTTTGTTTTGAGGGAGTTAGATTTCTTCTGGTTGTCCATTGCTGCTGGGGTACTGGAGACACTCCGTCCGAGGACAGGGGGGTAGAGGACCAGACTTGAAGGTGCTTGACACATGTAAGCCCTGCTGGCTGACAAAAGACAACTTGGCCCAATTTCCACTCTCACTGGTACTGCTGGTTTCATGGCCTTGTTACTCGTCTTTGAAATAAAATAAAAACGTGCTTAGTGTGGAACTTTTTAAAAGTGCAGCACAGTAGTGTAAATGTACATTGGAAACTGCAGATTTCAAGCATTTATGAGAAAAAGAAGAGATGCTAAAATACTTGTTTGCAGAAGTTTAACAAAAAATGTACAAACTGCAAACAGGAACTCCTTTGATTTCTTTTTGCGTATAGCAAGCAGTATCTTGGCAGATGTCAAGTCCAATTTGGCGTCACTCCATTAAGATCAATTAAAATGTTTACATTGTAACCCTCCTTTGCATTTGTCTTGATCTTGAGTATGAGCTGAAACTACGTTCCATGTTGCTGGTGAAATAGCGTGTGATTTACAGTTAGTGTATCGCATGTTGTCTGACGCCCTTTGGCCAAATGTCAAGAAGTTTGATACAACCGGTTTCTAGGCCAAGCGCATCCCATAAAATTGTCATGAACAAGACCTGACGCCCTTGCTCCAGCTAAATCATGAGGAAGTAGGTTAAATTTACAGTATGATGTCACAGCAGCTCCTGACCTCCATAAAAGTAGTGGACTGACTCTATTACAGGAAAAAACAGGAAAGTGAGAAAAGTTCCACATAAACCAGCAGCTTGAAGAAATCAGGCAAAACATGGTCGTAGCTTGGAACTCCTGAATGATTGAGTTAAAAGCAATCATTTTTTGGACCTTTCTGGGCAATTTGATGCGGGTCCCGTTTTTGTCATGTGTCAGATACAATAATCACATGCATTACCATGGGGCTTTTTGTAAAAACACCCCAACGTGCCTCACAATAACAGCTACAAAATCTTGGCAGTAAAATACTTTACCCAATAAAATAGATAAGTTAGTTAAAGGGCATAGAGGACAAGCCAAGTACTTAAACACAGTAACAAACTATATAAAGCAAGTTAAAATGTATGAAGAAAACAAAAGCTCAAAGTTAAAAATACCTTAAAGCCAAATTAGCATTGAAAAAGAACAATTAAAACTGCAAGTACAATGTGAAATGCAACACAGAACTAAACGTAGATCCTGGTTTCTTTTGGAAGTCTTTTTTTAAAACTTGGACAGTTTTCAAGGTCTTTCTGCTTCACTCACTTCCGCTGTTCTTTTTTTTTTTTTGAGAGAGTAACTTTGTCTATCTTCCCATTACTAACTTTGAGAGTGATTTAAGTGTCATTAAAAGTGTTGTCATTTTAAGTAGTAAAGTAGTGAAATTCTATAGTACAATAAAAGAAGTAAAGTTTAGGTCTTTGGTCTAAGACCAACAACAATTTAAACTGAGACCTCAAGCGACAGGGGATCAAGACCACAGAGCCTGATAACCAAGACTCCTACCATTAATGTAGGACTTGAGATCTGTATCAAATGGGTAGGAAGAAGATCAGGTACCCGAGGTGTAGGTTCAAAGTAAATCACTACTCCATCATTCACCCTATAGTCTACATCTAACATAGAACTGACGGATGACAGGTCTAGAGGAAGCTGAGTGGAACCAATTCCTGAGAGCAGTTACTGATACTCAAGACATAGACTGGAAAATGAGTGGAAGGTGTTGTGGGGAATCCAGGCTGATTTTTTTGTAGATTGAATGCACCTTCCTTCCACTCTCTCCAACAGGTCTGAGCGGATCATACTAGAGTGTCACAATCGGCACTTTTATGCATGTATCTTGAACTCTAGTATTCCCAAGTCTGTAGAGCTTTATTCACATGATTTTTGTCTTCATTTGACAGTTGATCGGTCCATTCTCTCCTTGTAGCACTCTCTTCAATAGCTCAATCCCCCGAGGTGTCAAGGGGGGAAAATTTACGTCCTGGTGAAGGCGCACACCCAAACCGCGATGAAAGACTGTTGTTTTATTTTGTCACACGATCCGGTGCGAACTCATTACAAGGGGTCAATGAACCCTATCACTTGACAAAACTAAGTCTTGGGGAATCTGGTACATGATCCGGGGGTCGTGACCTTCCCATAATGTTCCCCTGTTCAAGTGTGTGTGAACGTGTGTTTGCTGGTGATTGAGAGAATGTTCCAAGAAATCTATGCCAGGGTTACTTCTAAGACGGCGTGGGGTTAATTTTTGCGAGGAAGACTTTATTGTCACCCTTGTCGCTACAATCTGTCTTTCCTCATTGAGATGGGACATTTGCAACTCTTTGTGTTGAACTGAAATATTCAGCTCTTCAGACTAAAGAGACCTGGAATATTTTAAAACAAGATCGTTCCGTCTTTGCATCTTACATAAAGAACACAGACTTTGATAGCTGTTTTTTAACATCCGTGGTCGGTCACAAATTCAGTAACTATATTGTTGGTGTTGGATTATACTAATTAGTTTGAGTTAGAGAACTTGTTCTTGGGGAATATGGAATTATAAAAAGCTTTACTCTTTGAGATAAATGGTTTTGAAGAAAGCTTTATAGAAGAAAACAATATCACACCTTCGACAAACAGAAACTTTGTTAGTGTTTGGTACTGTGTAATGCAGCAAATTATTCCAACTGGTAAAACTCAGAGCTCTGATACACGATGTAACAAGATCAAAGAGCAAGGGTAGCTTTCTATATCCACTTCAGAAGTGTGCCATCTGAATGCATGCTTGCAATAATCATAACAAAGGTTCTTTTTGTTCTATCCTGAGGTCATTGCTAGGTCAACAAGATCCTGCAGCTTCAAAATATGAAACAACAGAAAAGGAACAGTTTTTATGTCCATATGTATAAAAAGAGTGCAGTGCAGCATGACTCAATGCAATGCAAAGAGATTCATCAGCGAAAAACAAAACAGTTTTCAGTTATTGCTGAGGCCAACAAAATTTAACAAATTCAGTGAACAAGATCAGAAAAGTGTGCTGACTGCTTGTTGAGGCTATGCAAAAAGATTCCTTTTCTAAAACAAAAAATGATCTGTCTTTGTTGTTGATGCGCTCACCAAAATTAAACAATCACAATATCATGTATCGTGGATTCAACGTTTGTTCACATCAGCTTACCGAAGAGTGCATGGTGCAGCCTGATGAATGCAACAAAAGTCCAAAGTAGGCCCAGAATTTATGTCCTCTCTGATAGTTCAAAGAGATCAAGCTTTAAACCTGTTGCCAGATCTGGATAATCTGATGAGCTTTGTTCCATCTAATAAGCCAAGCTGTTAATGTGCGAAGTTATAGAGTGGACTTTTGTTTGATATTTTCTTATGCCATTTTTTTTCAAAGCAAATACAAGTATCTTGAAGATAAAAGCTAGTCAAATGGATTAATCTTGCAAACCAGGGTTGGGATCTAGGCCAATGGATTGGTGAATCGACAAGTGTCATTATTGACAGTCTCTCCAGTAATTGTGAAGACAGCTGTAAAATGTTTTAGCTATCTAGTTGGAATCCTCAATTGCGTGCTGGGGGAGGGGGTGTGTTCTGAAAAGCGTAAAAGGGTCTCTTTAATTTGAATGTCCTAAATCTGTTAGCAAGTCATACTTATGGGTATGCATACATCAAGATGTCATAAAACGAGGAGCTCTTCAAATCATTTAGGGCCCTGACGATTGTTATAAATGAGGAAACTGTCAGAATCTATGTATTGAGTAAACTAAAACAGGAAGAGTTTCTGGCTGTAGGTCCAACACAAACACCAAAGTTGTTCTTTCCTTGTAGCTTCTTTCCTTGTTAAGTCCATAGGCCTGTCCTTATTCAGATTTGTGTGTGTGTTTGTCCTTTATTCAGATTTGTGTGTGTTTTATTAAAAATTGTGTGCCTGGTCAATATATATTTTTTTTAATCTGTGATTTAACTTAATAAAAGTGGTAATGTGAGAGCGGCAATGTATATTGTGGACCTACATGTAAATGGACAGACTAGCTGGTACTTCACGTAGACAACTGAGGCAATTGCCAACTTTGCCCCTGGTCAATCATGGTGTCCCTTGAAAGTGTCCCAATAAAAATTTACAATTTCCCCATAGAGGTGTCCTGTACACAGGAGAAAACACCTGGGTGCCCTTGCCTTAACAAATGGTTACATTTGGCACCCTTATTAAAGCAAAATACATGATACATACAAGCCTTGGGGTTCAGAAGTTTAATAAAAATTGAAAGAGAAAACCAAATTCAATGTTGTTAATGCAAACAAATGGTTGATGGCCTCACTTTTTGACCCTCGCAGAGTCTTTCTCAAAGGCTAAAATGACAACACAATACACACATAAAGTGCATCAAGTATAAATGCATATGGTTTGTAAACTGCATTTCACACAGAGGAGAAACATAAACCTGAAAGTGGATGGCCCAAATCTGGCCTATTTAAACTAGCACACGGCATTGATCGAGAACAGGAAAAGCTCAACACACAGTTTATATAGGTCAATCAGGCAGGCCGATGACCTTGTAAGAAAAGAACAACTTGCACTTGTTCATTGTAGAACTGAGGTCCATGACACTGGTTTAACAACAGAACCCCAAAATTACGCCTCTTATCAGAGTAGGGGACCCTGTCAACCTTCTCAGTTTGGTTGGTGGAAGAGCTTGAACCCACTTGGCATTTTGGGGAAAACCTTGCTGTGGATACTGCTCTGGTTGTGTGACAGACTCACTGGCTTTAATTAGGTCAGATTGATTAGTGTGACTTCAGAGTGGGAGACAATCCAGTTTGATCTTTGCGGCTATTTTTTTTTCCTGTGGAGGTGCATTGTCTATTGGAAGGTAAGCTTATATTTACAGGTCTCATACCTGAGTCTTTTTTTAGGACAGTTTCCTTTAAATTTATAGCAATTTAAGTGCAGTTCCCTCACATAAAAGCTCCTGTGAATAAAAATACAGGTGTAAGTGTAATTATGATGTATATCGTCTAACATTAACCTGTGAAGTTTGAGAGAAACATTTGATGTACAATAGAGTTCAAACTTTATGTAGGAATGTTTTAGTTGGCTTTTCTGTTTTGGCACTTTAAACAACAATACACCTTGATATCCCATTCAGACATGTACAGTGAATTGCAGCTGCTGACCCAGATTGTACAATGATCAATTATTTCATATTTCTTTCAGAACCCTATCTGTATGTTGCATTTTCCTGCCGTCAAAAACAATAATAAACTGATCAAATGGTTGCTGCAATTTTACTGAAGTATCTTCAATCTCTCAAAAGACATCTGATGCATTACATGAATAATAAAGAACACATTTTAAAACAGTTGGATTTAAAATTGTCTTTAAATTTAAATCTATTTGAAGGGGGGGCGGTGGGGGAACCCCCAGAAGAACAAAACAATTCAATTGATTGCCCAAAATGATGAGAGGAAAAAGAAAAACAAACTTAGAAGCAACCATGTTCAAATAATTATTTGCAACATGTTTTTGATTTTTAAAGTACACTTTCTGTTGGTACACTTCCAGCAACCTATTCATGCAAAATTAGCGTTTTTAACGGCATGCTGCATCTATGCGTATACGGCCAAGTTGCTCCAGATGGTTGTTAAACGCAGGTGGGCTCTTTTGAAGTAGAAGGGTTGAGGTCAAAGTGTTTTGAGTATTGGCATCTTGCTCAAAAACTTTGATGACAGTTTGTTACTCACCAATAGTGCATTGCCTTGGAACAAACAAAGTGTGTGGAAATCATTTTTGTTTTGAGGGTAAATTTCTTTAAAGACAGAAGGTCCAACTTTAACTACTGTCTAAAAAAATGATTGATTGAATTAAATTTAACATTGAGGATCACAGAGTTGTTTTAAAAAGAATCGTTCCCCACCCATTTGTCAAAATGAGGCAGGATGGTGTAAAGGTTGGTGTTTACATGGAGTCGTCCATACTGTTTAGAAGGGTTTTTGTCAAATTTGTGGGGTGGTTTCTGTGTCTATTTTGTGTCAATCGTGACAAACTTTTCAAATGACAATGAAGTATGTGTGAGTTAAATAAAACAAATACTAAATGCAGTTCGTTCGTGCATTGTCGCAGAGTGTAATCACGAGGTGAAAACTGACTTATTCTATTTCACGAGGTGAACAGTTCAGATTTCACCTTGTGATTATTTTCTTCGAAAATGCACTCACATGCACAAAGTTACAATACAATACATGTACTAAGAATTCAGATGGATCAGCTGGATCAAGGCCCACATTGAGTTGTTCACAGATTTTTCCCAACAAAAATCAGAATCTCTGACTTTGTTGTGATAAAAGTATGTTGGTAAAGCGAAAACAATAGACACCATTTGTCTCAGTCTCCAAGCTGCCTCCCATGTGTAGTTGATTTCATCACTTGTATGTCATGATTAAAACAGCGCATCATTGAGCATGAAAACCTAGAGCCATTCCTGCAGCGATTGTCTATTGATTACCTTCATTTACTGACATTCTTGAAATTGCTTCCTTGTTTTCAGAAGGCAAGCCGCGACAAGCCTAACCCTGTAATCCTGCACGTATCTCAAACCTTGCATTCATAAATTGTGATAGATTTCTATTTTGTGCTGTGGGTGTGGAAAGAAATATTCATTTGAGTTGAATCGCGCCTTTAGTGGGACCCTCTCTGGCTTCAGTGAAAGCTAAGTCAGCCATGTTGAGGCTTCCAGCCAGAAGCGAATTGGTCTGAAATTGGTCATTGAGCAAAAACTAGTTTAGAACAGTCACCTTTATGTACTTTCCTTCTCTCAAGGTATGCAGAGTGCATTCCCTCATAATAAATTCTGTCTATGTGGACAAGTGCTTTCCCAAAACATTTAGGAAAAAAACAAAATTTCAGAGAACTTTAAACACTACCAGCTTTTTCTTTTGTTACCATAAGAAAAACTTTTTGTTGAAATATCAATGATTGTCAAGTTCACAGATGACTAAGTTGGTTTCCTGTCAGTAAGGCTCTGACGGTGAATTTGAACAAAAGCACATTTCAAAAGGAAGGAGTTGTATCACACATGTGCGTGCTTACTTCTCAACACGAATCATGTTTCCATTGTATTTTATTTGTTGTTGCCAGAAGTTGTTTGACTTTTGTTATTGGCCTACTGTTGAGCTTTTGTTGACAATTTTTACTTCAGTCTGGACTGTTTCTCTTTTGCAAGAAAAGTTTATTGATCAATGGCATACTTTACAACCTCTGAACTTCCAAAATAGAAATGAATCCACGGTGCATTTTTCTATTACAAATTTTCTTTTTCTATTACGTGAAAAAAGTCAGTCACCTAGGGCTTGACGTAACAAGTCACCGTTAAGTAACTTTGTCATTGCGATAGTTTAAGTACCGAAGTCCTGCGGTTTTGTGTTTTTTCCAGACACTCTTGTAATTTCAAATAACAACGAGAGAAATTATTTAGGTCTTGTAAAAAAAACATTTCTGGTCCAGTGACAATTCTGAGCTTAAAAGTTCTTGGTCTAGTGGTGAGTGTTTTCTAAACTTGATGTATGACTGGCAGCTTTTAAGAAGTACCTTTCAGTTTTACATGTGCAACTATGTGACAACATTTTTAAATGATTGTCTTGTTGGTATTGACTTAAAATGTTGACAAGTTTGACGTGTTCTCAAGAGCTTCCATTGCTCTTATACTGTCAATGTTTACTGATTCATTTCTCTTTCTTAAGGCTCTTCAGGTCAAATTCACTTTTGCAACACATTTATCTTGATTAGATAGAGTCCTTATGAAAGGGGAATCAATAGTACAAGTCTGTAACCTGCAACAAAATAGTTTGTGGCCTGACGTTTTCAACCCCAGCAGAGTCTTTCTCGAAGGCTGACTAACAGCACAACACACATAAATAGGTATACTGGTGTAACAGAACTTGTTATCAAAAACGATGTAAAATGCCATTGTATTTGATATCTTCCAGTGCAAAATTTGTTAACATCCCAAAACTATCAAATGACATCACATTTCTATATGGGTTTGAATATTTTTGTATGAGGAATGTTAAAGTTCATACTTAAATTTTAAATCAATATTAATCAAAGTGGCATTGAATTTGACCTTATCGAGTTAAGAAAAATTTAGGTGTGAAATGTACAGGCAATTTATTGTGGACAACCAAAGATGACATATGTTTCAACTTTCGCTCTGAAAGCGTATCAAAAATGAAATGACATTTTTCACCATTTTATCACAAAGTTGGAGACTTGAAATATTTGGTCCATTTTTGCTAGCAGACTCCATCTATTTGGAAAATGATTGCATAAAAAAACTGAACTAGCCCCTCTTTAAAGCTCCTTATACCTATGTCTTTTCCAGTCACCTGACTACCTTCCTTCAGCTCCCACCTACGTAGCCTCACTTTACCCTAGTACCCTACCCTAACCCTACCCTAACAAATGACTTTGCCAGACTAGGATTCATGCAGCAGAATGGTTTTAGTTTGCAAACTGGAAAACATTCGATAGAACCCAGTTCTGTCACCTTGCCAGTAAGGGACTTACCTGGGGCTGAATGCTCAAAATGTTCCACAAGGTGGCGCTCTCATACTTGGCCGTGTTGCTTGTCTCTCAAAGAATAGTAACTTTCAAAATGGTCCTGGACCCACAAGAAGACCCCGATCCTAACCAATATCTTATCAATTGATCATGGATCTATGATTAAGCTTTCCACTAAGTTTTGTTGAAATCTATTCTGAACTTTTTTTCAGATACCCTGCTAAACGGGCAGACAAACAAGGGCAAAAACTTTACCGTTCAAAATTTGCTCTGCATTTTGCTTTTCATGCAATATGACCCAGACTAATAAGACTCTTTAAATAAAATAGTTTTCAAGGCAACCAATCTCATACTTGCCCAGTCTGCCCCAAAAATATCGAAAAACATATTTTGTCTGTGAATTTATTTACAAGCACTGAAAATATTTTTAAGAGAGACATAAAAAATATGATGTCCCAATTTTCTATACGTCAATTACCCTCATTCCATCCTATTGTAATCAGTACCTCCTGCAGGGAATTTTTTTCTTCTTTTTCTAAATTGACGAGTGATGATTTTTTGTAAGCTTATCATGTTGCTGCTGGTCAGACAACTACTAGTTTATCAATTTTTTTCCCTTCGGTTTGGTGGTCATGTTTCTGGATTGATTTCATGGCCTATTTGACCTGGAAAAAATATATATATAACAAATTTGGGAGAAGACCCTGACTGCCCTGGTCACCCGCAGGAGAATCTAGATCAATATAATCAGGGAGCCCTCTCTTGTATTCTAATAGGGTAACATATCACTATACAACACTTTAAAACACATTAGGATTGGGCCATAAATAAACAGGACAGTTTGTTTAGAAAAACGTTGTCATAAATTGTCCTTGGAGCTTGGGAATTAAATAGTTTGTTTATAACCTACATATCAGTCAGAAACTAGGTTCTTTTCACACCTCAAACGGGATCGGGAGAAAGAAAAAAAAATTATCGGGTAGGCAGGACCAAAACGTGATACGGCACAGTTGCCGATAAAAGCTAAATTTATCCCTGCTGTTTCCAGCCCTCCCATTGATAGCCTGGCAGTCAGAGTTTGTGGTTTGGCAGTGGACGTCTTTCAGTCATTGTGCATGCACGAGGGAGGGATTGAGTTGTCTGGGAGGCCAGGCTTCTTTCCGTCTGTGACACATATACAGCGTCTCATGTTTCCAGCCGGATTGACGCGCAGACAGACTGGAAATGTTTTCTCTCCCGAAACTGGGTCAGTGATGGAAGAGCCGTGGGGGGAAATGTAGGCCAATCCCCAGCGCGCTTGACACCATTAACGCAAGACCTGTCTCACTCATTCCCTTGCCGCTCGGTTTTTATTGCTTAGGCTTTTTTTTTCCTTCCCCCTTTTTTTTGTGTTGCCTTGCTGGATTCCTGATGACGACCTGCGTGCGCTGAAGTTCTCTCTCTGGCGACTTCTTGGTCTAGATTTGCCTAGTTTTCATGAGTTGTCAAGCTCTGTCGGCTCAGGGGGATGGATGTTCAGTGACGGACGGGGAAGCTTCAGTGATAGTTGATAGTTCAAATCTCTCGTCCCATTGATCTACCGTACAAGACGCTTTGATTCCGTTTCAAACAGTACTTTTGTTTACATACGTACTGGTGAGTAGCACAACTGTTTTGGTTTTCTTTTTATGTTAGAAAGTTTATGTTTTGAAAGTTTTCTAAGAATTGAGCCTGTACTTTGAATAACTAATCAAAAGCTAATATGTATTATTAAAAAGTTGACCAAAAGGTTACCAAAGTTATAGATTTTGACAATATCTTAAAAGTTAATTCTAAAGTTTGACGTTCTGTCTTTTGAAGTGATTAATTCAAATATTTGTAGTTCTATTCCGAGTTTTTGTGGAAGAATTCTGTAATTGAGGTTTGTGCAGTAGAATGGGGTCTTAAATGGTCGGCATGTATTCTAACGTTTATTCTCCTTGCTTTATTTGGCTTTGGTATTCTGCCTTTGGACATTTAACAAATATTTTACCTCAAGAATGGAAGCATTTGTAATGAAAGTTGT
The DNA here is from genome assembly GCA_010994315.2 of Pisaster ochraceus. Classification (NCBI taxonomy): domain Eukaryota; kingdom Metazoa; phylum Echinodermata; class Asteroidea; order Forcipulatida; family Asteriidae; genus Pisaster; species Pisaster ochraceus. Next base: position 19,976,787 of record CM021531.1, read on the forward strand.
TTTGGTTGAAAAAGTATTATTTTTAAAGAAGATATTGTAGAATTTTGGAAATGTTCCCCATCCTGCATTGGAGCTGCCTTCTTTCCCTCCTACAACTTCATTTTAAGAATGCTTCATATGAACTGAAATTAGAAATGTTGGATATTTTGATTTGCACTTTATAAAGGAGGTTTTTTTTAAATCTAAAATGTCTTCAAAAGACAAAACTTAGGCCCTTCACATGGAGATGTATGGCATCATCATCAATCAGTGATTACATAAGCAGTAAATTGCAGTTGAATATTTTGATTTTGTTTTTTAAAACTTTAGACAAAAGCTGAGCCCAATATGGTTTTTCGATTAGGTACCTATAGTCGTAATCAAAACCAAAAAATGCTTTGAAGTACAGAAAGATTGTTTGAAACGCCAACATTTGTTTGAGAAGGAGAACTGGAATTGTCTTAGTATCATTACTGTAACTTTATTAATTTGTCAAATGATTATTGGATTTTTAAAAATTCCTTTGTTCCCCATGTTTCACTTTCCATCAATTTGCCCTTCTGATGTTTAAAGACAAAGTACAAGATAGGTAAATATCAGGGGGGGGGAAGTTGAGTATCAACTGAAAGCGCGCTAAGCATGACATTCTATCAAAGTCAAGGAAATAGCAATTGAAGACCACTTCCCTAAATCTCTGATGATTATTTTGATTAAGGCAATCAAAATAATGATATAAACTGACACACAAAATCTCTGACTTAACTTTTATGTCGAATTTGATGATTTTTTTCATGAGTTGGTTGTATGGTGTTTTTATTGAAAACTAAATGATGGAGATCAATCTATTCCTAACAAAAATAAATAAACTAATTAAATAACAAAAACGAAATACTCACCACACAAAGAAACAAATAATGATTTACTTTCCCTTGAACTTTCTCTTTGTGATCCTAAGGTTGGTACGCATTTCCTGAGGAAACCCGCGTTGTCATGTTCAGTTTTTTGGGGGGGATGAGGTTCACCACAGATTGTTGTATAAACTAAACTCTGTGTCCCAATATGAACCAGGAACCAGACATATATTAACCTGGATTGGCTGGTATCAAGTTGCAAAGTTGTTCTAGTTTCATGAAGCTGTTGGTGGTGTACATACACACGTACATATAGGGGCCTCCTGCAGTAAGATAGAGTTCGCATGTCAATGATTGTGAGTCGAAGTATTGACTTGCATGTCAACATACTATTCTTTTATTCAATTATCATTATTTGAAAATTAGTATATCTTTCTGGTAATGAAACCAAGGGTTTCTCAAAAGTGACTAGAACTGTGACCCACGTGGGCCTTGAAGATACCATGAAGAGAACATGATGAAGAAAAGTCAGTTTTTAGAGTTGGGAAGAAAACTTCTATGGAGAAAAGCATTTTTGTGTAGATAAGAGTTTTCAATTCCGAATATGTCCGTGCCAAAACTGCATAACACAATGAAAATGCATCTCTCTCATTGCAAAAATGTAAAAAATATAAAATAAGTGTTTAGCTCATTGTGACAATATATTGTGAAATTTGTAGAAGCTCTAGTTAGGAGGTTAATGAGGAAAAATTGTTTTTCTTTTGTTTTTGTATTCTTACAAATGTGGAATGTGGATTTAAAAAATAAATTACCCTCGTAACCCATATTCTACCAACAATCCAGATGTTTAATGATTCTTACAATTGATTTTGATACCACTGATGCTGTGGTCATTATTTCTTTGAATGATTGCTCTTGAACAATTGTAACCCATTGTCCCAAAGGCTCAGGAACATCATCAGATTAAGTGGATTTATTGACCTACATATTAAATACACATGGTGTTGTAAAAACCCTCCATTCATGTGATAGAATTCTAAGAAGAAAGATCTAAACTATAGGATTTTTTTCCCCTGTTTTGGCAAACGCATTAAAATAATGAAAATAGTTACCAAAATGACAGTCCGCACTTTATTTGTATACTACTTTTTAAAAAAGCATGAATGTTTGTTTAAGAAAGTGCTGCCGCAATTCAAGATCAATTGTTGGGCTGTTTCTTGAACCTTAACTCACTCTCTCCCTATAGGAGCAAACTTTATTCTTTGATTCTTTTTTTTTATAGATCTTTAGAATGTGTGTCAATGATCCAGAAAGTAAAAGCAGCCAGAGAAATTAATGCCTCCTCTCAGTCAAATCTGCCTCGCCAAACCAAGTCACTTGAAATACATTTAAGTTTCGTCCCTGCTCTGAATGCGATATTAAATTACGGTGAATTTCTGGAAAGCCTGCCCCAGTTCCCTTTCTAAAGGCTAGCGAGGGATGCAGACATGATAACAAAAGTTCAAAATTCATTGCCTTCTCTTTTAACCATTTCTGGAAGCCCTAGATTTGGTCATAGCCCTAGTATTGCCCCATTTTCAGAGAGTTGGGGAGTTTTTCTGTATTGTGTTTGAAACAAGTGAAACAGACAGTGTTGATTTCGTATGCGGTTGAGTTGATAAAATAAAACTGTTCAGAAGCATGATGGGAATATAATTCTGCTGATGAAGCCCTAGTTTAGGTTGAGATGAAATTTAAGTCAATAGAACCGGCCCAGGAATTGACACAATCACAGTCATTTTAGGAGCAGATATTATTGTGAGTCTAAATGGCATTGTTATTTTTCCACAGATATTTTTTATTATTAAAGCTCAGTCAGTCTGCAAATTCGACTCACTTATTTAAAGAACAACCTTGAGGAGTTCCATATGTATAATCGTTCTGTGCTTAACGCTTTGACCGTAAACGCGGGAATTTCTGCCTGCAGTTTTGTTGACTTTTGTGTACCCTTTGTATGCAGTGAAACATATTGTATCTGTGTGTTTAACCTTTTGTGCAATATGTAAGGCCTTTGAGAAATGCAAGGATATAGAGTTTTAAATATTCTTGACTTAGGTTCATCTTTAAAGATGAGCTTAAAGATATGTTGTCAATACTGCCATAGTGATTTTAATTATGGCACCACACTTTGCTTAGCAATTCAGATCAAGTGTACTTTAAGACTCATCTTAGCTCATTGTGCAACCCTGTGTATGTAGTTTGCATTCTATAATAGTAGATCTTGCAGTCATGTACATTTGAAATCACTTCTAGATTTGTGGCCATCGTTTAATTGTTATGAAAATGATGGTTTCACACATTTAAATAATTACAGTTTACACCAAGGTTTTTCTTTTTTCCCCTTTTTTCCCCTTCATTAAAAAAAACGATTTTCCACTTAAGGGAAGCATGCATTAAAACTCGGTCAAAATATTTGACCGAGTTAATCGTGACAGGACTTCGATTCCTGCTGGCTTCATCACAACGGTCTTGCTGGCGCCAGGCCGGCTTAGTTTCGACCTTGGCTTTCAGCAAATATAGGTTAACTTCTATTTAATGAGACATATATGGAGGGGGGGTGTGGGACTCAGGATGGGGGGGGGGAGATGCACAGACCATCTAACATCCCAACATATGGCTCTGTGTTTCTTGAAACAGTACAAGACTTAGTGCAGTTATTAACACTACAAACCTCCAAAATTGATAATTTTGAAGTGTATTTTAAAACTGCCGACACTACATGTAGTACCAAACAGTCCTAGAAAGGGCCAGGGCTTGAAATTTACACTGGACTGCACCCCACAGACCCCGGCGAGGCCAGTGATTTTCAGCGTCTGATCACTAAACTTATGACTGGTCAAGTCAGGTGTTCATTTGTGTTTTTAAATTTGATACTAAAAATAATACTTCACTGTGTAATATCTTTAACTTAACAAAATTTTTGTTCAAATGTGGACTTTCATTCTCATAAAATATCTTTCAATTCTGTTTAGTATCAAAATATACTTTAAAAGCCTTAATACAAATGAGATAAACTTTCTGTTTATGTTAAACTGTGTAGATATTTTTGTTTTTGCAAAATAAGTTCTGATCCATTAACAATTTGAGCTACAAATCCCTATGGTCTTGTGGATTTTCCCTATAAATTCAAGCCCTAATTATGTACCAGTTTCTCTGTAGGAGAACCCAATTGACCGCATTTTTGACCACATGAGGGTGTGTTAAATGGCAAATCTCATCGCATCACAATTATAGTTTTATCTTATTTGACTGCCTGTAGGCCTATGTTGCTATCTTGTATCGTGTATGGCCAAATAAAAAAATAAAAATAAAAAAAACCAATGAAAAAACAAAACAAATTCATTTTACTTGTTTTACATCACGAAAATTTGGTTCACACATGTCACAAGTACTGCAAATTCAATTGAAACTCTTTTGTCATTAACTTGTTAAATACAGTTTACAGTTTTACAAAAGGAAAAAGGTTCAATGGATTTTAGATATTACCTTTGGCCAACTATTAATTACCCATTCGATTGGAATACAAAGCCTTTTTAACAGTTTTTATTTTGAGGATTGTTCTGTCATTCTGTCCCATTTCAAGTGGAATAGTTTTGGAACACAAACTGCAAAACATTGAATTTGTTAAATTTGTTAAATATTCAAACAAGATAAGTCTTTCAGCCGTATTAAATACAACTAAGTTTGATCTGCCTTAGCTTACATACTGTACAGTTATATTTTTGTAAAAATAAATGAAACTACAGCTATTCTTTAATTTTCAAAACATTTATATCTCGAAGGTATTGTCCATTAAAAACAAGAGTTTCTCAGCTGCGGCATAATTGTTTTGAGGTCACAGATATAAATAGTTGCATTTCAGGTGACACCACTATCGATGTGTGTGACATGTCTTTTATAAAATCATCAGTAATGATGTACTTAATTCACCCTGATCGCTCAACACTGAGATGGCCCACCTTGGTTCGTCTAATGGCCGCATCTCTCGTTTGGCAAAAATTGCTGTTTTACCACGAAGATATTCTGTGAAGTAAAGTGTTAGATGTGATAGAGTCATGAGAATGGGGTCATACCTTGACCTCTTTGTATGCTCGACCTCTAAATAATTATTCTGGCATGAAATTAACACGCATTGAAACAGCTGGGTTTGCGCACTGCATAAATTGTGGTCTTATCACACATTATTCAAGCACCATCTCTCTCCCTGCTCGATCTCCAAGGGGAAACATGTACTTAATGGCTTTATATAAATCTTTCTTCTAACTGACAGAATGTTCTTCAAAATGATTGCCTAAGGTAAAAAAAAAAACATGAAAAATGCATGAACTGTTAGGGAATTTGAGGCTTTGCATTGGGCTGTTTCAGTAAATGTTTTAGTTGGTGTAGTCTGTAATGTCTGGCTTGACAAGTACAGTACATGTAGGGCCAGAATAATGCATCTTTGTTGTTTGCAAACACATAATTGATTAGTTGCAATGGCAGGTGTCAAGCCAGTGTATCTACAGACTAACTGCTGTGCTGTGATGCTTTGTCTTCTTGAGACTCTGTATGGAAGCATTTGACAAAATGGTCTGATTCAGTTTCTGTTTACAATTAAAAAACATTCTACACCAGTAAAGATTTTGGGAAGAGTGGTGATAATTCTAAATTGATCATAAAACCCATTAGAATATTACTCCTGTGGATTGCCAATAAATATTGGGGAAAGTACTTGTTCCACTCCTCTCATTTAAAAACAAAAGATATCATTAGGAAGTGTTTTGATACATGAATATTGATGACAAATTTATATAATTATTGTAACTAGTTCAAAATGTTGTTGGTTTTTTGTACCATGTTTTGTTGAAGTGACAGTAGTTGACTGAATTGCACCTGTCTTACCTATCCATCTGGTAATGCAATCTTACAGTTATTTTGGTGCAGACAGAACAGGGAGAAACTAGTCCCCACCCCCAGCCCTTCCCTTAGGAATATTGCAAAGTGCCGTGTAAAGAGGCAAACACTTCAGCTTTTCCCAAGTATTTCAAATAATTATCACACATGTTCTTTTGATTTTGAAGTTTACAGCCAGAAATTGAACCGAAGACCCTGGTTTAACCTTTGAGACTTTTTTACCCAGGGAAGGGGGCACTTTAATTGGATAGTAACCCAATGTGCCAAATTGAATATATATAGATCGTCAAACATTCAGCCCACCACACAACCAAGGTGTCATGTGTTAAACACAAACAAGAAAAGCACACCCATGTCTCTCCAGATAATACTCTGCAATACTGCATTGCATGTCCGCACAACACACGTGTCAACCACCGAAGGCTGTAATAATTCCCATTATGACCTCATTCTCTGAACTGTCTAAACAAACGTGCAGTCAGCTTGTCTCCTGAACACCACGCTAAGTTAGCAACAATTTATGTGTTGTTTTTAGGAAAGAACAGGGAGAGAGAGAGAGAGAGAAAGAGAGGGGGGGGAGAGAAAAAAAACCCAGGTTAATCATAAATATGGATTTAATCAGGATCATATAGCGGGCCAAGCAGTCGGGGCGTGTGTTCTCCACTAGTCTGTAATCAAATGTTAAAAGGAAATTGCCATTTCATGTTGGGATATTGACAGTTTCCTTGAATAGTAAGTAGTGGGAGGAAAAATAGACTTGTGTAAGTCTCTTAATTTTGTTGTTACTTTATACTTTTTGGTGCAAAAAGTAAAATCTGATATACAGGTGTACATATGGGGGAAGGAAGTGAGTTAAAAAAACAATAACAAAGATTGACTCTTATTTACTCGTATTTAACACAAAGAAGGCTCATAAAAGCAGTTTTTGTTTTACAAAAATAATAACATAGGATCAAAAATACATTGTTATGAGTAGGGAGGGGTCACTGTAAATGCAGAAGAAACCAGCTCCAGTTTAGCTTTAAATAAATAAGTGTCTCCCAAAAGTGCCAGTGCATTCATAAAAGAAATCTCCAGGGAGAATGTGTGTTAAACAGGCCTGTAAATCCCCCAAACCGTTATTTTTCAGTTTCCGGCATCGCCTTAAATACAGTTTTCTTGTTACATTGTATGTAGGCAGTACTGTTTCGATTGATCCCTGTCAGCGGTAAAAACAATATAAATCGGAAATAGCCGTGGGCTCTTGCTGCATCATTATGAATGCCATTCGTGAAGATGGCGGCCTAGAATCAGGTCGTTAAATCAGGTCACGTTAATAATCACTCCCGCCTGCATGTCTACTCCCTTCAAAAAAGAAGGAAAAAAAGGGTAAATGAAAAGAAAAAAAAATCCAGCCCTGACCGAATAACGAACACTAGCATGTACACACACACACACATGAGCAACGTGCACTTTATTAAATAATACGACAGCCACAATCTCTCATCCACATGAGTAAATCCAGCGAATGATGCATATTTGTTGGGGGCCGGCCTACATGATCAGAATTTTTATCTGAGCTGCTGGAGATCACCCATTGAAGAGGGTCTCTCTCCCTCTCTGCTAAGGTTACCCTGGGCGTCATGGGGGTACGGTAAACTAGCATCCGTCACTGAGTAAAAAAGCTGTCAGCCACTCTCGTGGCAACTTATGTAGGTCACCGCGAGGTGGATGGATAGAAAAACTGGGTCAGAAGGAATCTAGGCCAAGATAAACTCGAGGAGTTGTTATGCCCTCATTTTTTTCGCCGGTCTTCTTAAACTATGGCAAGGCCCTCGCTGTTTTGGCTATTTATAGACCTCAGTTAAAGCAAGTGCCCTTTCTTGGATGCATTTTTCCCGTCTTCTTAAACCGAAATGGGTGTATTGTCAACACTTTGATGCGATTACTTACGAATATTATTGGTTTTTTCCCCTGCCGAGGGACAGCCCCAGGATTGTTGGTGAGACCAGGAGGCCTGGGGAAATTAGAGCTGACAATTGGAATGTTTGGGGGAAATCACGTTCTTTGGGTTTTCTGAATAGAATTTGATAAATATAGCATTTGTTTTTATTTGGGGTGGATTTTGGATTGATAAACTCTGACAAGAACTGATTACTTGTTCTGCCATTTCAGTTGTTGTACAGAGTGTTTGTGGTTCAGTGATGAAGAATACAAGATTCTTTACTTAAGCATCTTTTCAAAAATTTGATTTAATATTTGACAATGTAGATTGCTTAAAGTTCGTATCTGACAATTTTTCTTTAAATAAAAGAAATACATCTTCGCTTTGCTGTAGAAATACCATACTTATAATTTTGTTCTAGGTGTGGGTCGAAATCAAGCACTTTTCCAACATTCATAATGCTCATAAAACTCAAGTTGCTTCAGTATATCCCCAAATGTTCTTGCTTGCCAGTCCTTAGCAGTGCTTCACTCAGACCTACATGTGAAATGTTGTTCAGCTACTTCGACCATACTTTTCATTAAGTTATTTGTAATCAAAACTTTCTATAAACTACCATTTTCTTAACTAACGATAACTCATGTTAACTTGTAATGCCAGAGTTGAAACAAATACGTTTAAAATCGCAAAAATGTCCTTTCTTAAAGGAAATTATTGGTGGCGGTGTTTTGGAGGAAGAGACATACGATATAAAAAAATGACTGAAAGAAAAAGAAGAGGAATGTACTGTAAATCCTAGATGAGCAATATTTGATAAATTATCTTGCATAATCCAGCTTGAATGTCACATGACTCATCATCAGTAACGCAAATCAAGGTAACTCCACCCTTTTAATGAAGTTGTTGTAGTTTTGACCGCGTGGGGGCACGTGTGAAGTTGAACCAAATTTGTGTGTAGCAAAACAAAAAAAGCAAGCTGGCTTTTCCATTGTTGTCATTATTATTATTATTATTCATTTGGCCATTGATACATAAAAACAATATACAGCCAGTAAAAATAAGATAAAACTGTAATTGTCATTCAAGGGAGGTAGCTTTTGAAAGCGCCCTATGCCGTCAAAAATACGGTCAACTTGAAAACAAAAACACTGGGATTTTCAAGGGCTGAATTTTCTTTTCAACATAATGATTGTGACTCACTGAAAACAATAACCACCAATACAAAAGATTTCATAGTCTTTTTTCCACTAGATATGACTCAGTGAATTAACATAACTCAACAAGATTCTGTGAAATAAATAAATAATCTAACAAATTGGGCTCGTAATGTCAATCAAGTTGGAAACAATTATAGCAATAGTACAGTAAACCACAGCCTTTTGATTGCTTGAGATTATTGATGGATGGTCCAATAATCTTATACAATCCCCTCATGATAAAAACCTAGCGATCTCTAATTTGGTCTGAGAGTCTTTCAACTATTTAACGGTAATTCAAATAAGTAAGTGTTCTGGCATGACTCATTTGGTTTCTTTGATGTAGTCCGTTCGGGCGGATCATTACTCATCTGAAGACTAAACAAGATGAACATGTGCTCCACCGTCTCTTTTGTTGTTGTTTGTCCTGACCTCCCCCCCACCCCCTCAGCCATTGTTGATTTAATTGTTTATCACTGGTTAATTTTTGGTTGAATAATTATGTATCCTGATGAAGTAAATTGTTGCTACGAAAGCTCATGCAAATAAATAGCTATGGGGTTCAGTGTTAGAAACAGGATGACAAAAGAACAACATAGTATAAATATTTTGGTTATTGTTGTGGGGGGGGTGTTTCATGAGGACCTCAAATAAAAAAGAAATATTACTGGTTATGTAGAGAGTACTTGTGCATGTCGTTGTAGCCACTCATGACCAAACAATGTTTGTGTGTCGGTAAAATAAATTCATTATCTTAGATGATGAAACATGGCAATACAACTTGAAATCTTAAAGAATGGTCACTACTACAACAACAGCTTGGGCAAGCCTCTCCTACCTTACACAGGTTGTCTGGGTTGGTACAGATTCCCAGCTTCGGATCCACACCCACGCACCACTAATACCAGGTACCGAAACGTGTAATTGTTTGACGTGACGCAATGTTTGCTTCATGAGTGATTACTGAATGTCTACAATAATTGAACCCCCAAATTGCAGACTTTTTTGCGATAAGGTTTTCAGACACGGTCCTCAAGGACAGAATTCAAGTCAACAGTCAATGTCTATGGGGGGTTGAAATTAAGGTTAGTATGCCAACTCAGGAGGTCGCCTGGAGTTGAAATACGTTTGGTGTAATGCCAGAACTCGTTCCAAGTTTAGTTTTAGACACAGTCCACTTTTGCTGGCTCAAAGGTCAACTGCATTTCAGGACTGCCTGAAAAGCGATAGAGGTCAACTCGTATTCAGGTTAGCCAACAGTCACCTAGTTCTAAGTGCAACAGCGTGATGCCCTGATTTTCAAAGTCACAGGCGGTGTGTATACGTGCAGCAGTTCATGACGCTTGTCAATTGCTTTATCCTGTGCAGTGCTGTAATGAGTAGGCACCAGCGGGAACTTGGATCTGTGATTTTTATGTAGACCCATCTGTTGGTACACGGTTGAACATTAGTGGTTAGTCCCCCATAAGTTTACCCCTCCCCCCCCACTCTCTATGTGTGCGATTTGATTGCCATTGACTTATCAGTCAGGGAAGTTGAGCGTAGCTTCTTTTGTGTTTTTCTTCTTCGCTGTGGTCTGTGGAGAGTAAAGGTAAGTTGATCGCTTTCAGTAAGAGTTTCATTGCTCTAGTTAAAAGGTTGTCAAAGTTGTCATTATTTTCCAGGGATGAAGGTTGTTAGTATAGAAAGTAACACCACCATTTATTTATACAGCTTGTTTCAATGCGCTTCTGATATCTATTTCACTAGAGTTATCATTTTATTGTATACACTTAAAACCTGAAGCTGTTTTGATTCCCCCCCCTTATACTAGCTCTATCCAGTTTACCTTCAGCATAATTCCTTTTCGGCGTATTTTCTCCGGTCTGTAAAATCAGTTGTTCACATCCAGAGTACTACAAGTAAAATGAATTGGTATTGCAATAATGTGTCTGCATACAGAGCTTGGTACCATCAGTCAGTCCCCAGCTCTAGATCCCCAGGGGATCAGGGCTTGGATTAGCACTGATCCAAGACCATTAACCAAATCAGGTCAAACAGTTTATCAATAAGGCGGCCAGGGTCTACCGACTAGTCGCTGGGGCCTACCGGCTCACCTCATCGTGCATGTACAACCATAGGAATGATATTACACCCTACCAACAGCCAACACCAACAACTTCTCTCTGTAACCCAACCCTACAAGAATCATAATCCCACACGCCTGCCTGTCAACGACCTAGCAATAAATCTTTCATTGGTAATTCATGTCACGTCGTTGCCCTCACCCCTCCCCCCCACCTTCCATTATTACAAACCAAAGCTATGGAAAATGGATTATGATCTCATGGTAGTCACAACCAAAATGTTCCCTTTTTCATTTTATCCCTCCATCACGTCACGTTGAATGCCATGACTTGGTAGCCTGATCAGTGAAACTGGGCCACCTGAAATGTAAACTCAAACCCTTGGGGTAGCTGACCACAAAATCCTCATGTTCATACAGAAAATGTAAGGAGATTGGGCAGGGGGGGAGTTTCAAACAAAACTGTCTCACTAATCAACTTAGAGATCATACGTGCAAATCCATGTTTTGCTGTATATGCAATGTATGTACAATGTACAGTGTATAGTCAATGGTATCAATCAAAATAATCTTGACTTACATTTTGAAAACATTCTCTCACAAATTAGTGTTTGCAACTGGCTCCATATCAAAGGGAAGCTTTTTACTTGTCTTGGAATGGTTTAGAACTTTACAACAGTCCTGGAAACCGAATGTGGAAGAATTTGTAAAACCTCAAGTGGAAAAAAAAAATAATAATAAAAATTATAAACCCCAAGTAAACTCATTACTAAAAGCTACTTTTTACCAAACATTTTCAGAAAACGATATATAACTGGTGACCTTTTTTATTTGAAGGTTGAAAAACTCCCTGATCTGGACATTTTTGTGAAGAACAATCGTTGCGTTGGTTTGGGATTGTGTTTTTTAACGCCTCAGAAGCACCTGATTTAAGTGACTGACACTTCATTCTTGCATTTCCATTAGAAAAACAAATACTGCCATAACCTTCCAAGCCTTTGCCACATCTTGTACCACCCACCTTTCATATTTTCCATCACCCTTGAAATAAAATAATGTAATTCAAAATCAATAATGAGCCTCCTCCACAGTCCTTTGTCTGTGACCCAGATCAAGCTATTCCCAGAAATGCGCTTAGCCTTGTATCGGCAGACTGCTCTGGCCTCCCTCCTACGTATGCACATGCTGTGCTAATTTCACCAGAGAACTCTGCCCACATCGGGACAAGAGAAAAGAAAAAGGAGGGAAAAAAATAACTAGGCCAGACGTCGTCAGTGATCACAGGATCTCCATTTCCATGAAAGTGGGCCATGTTTCAGGGCTGGCACTGGGGCTTGATTTTAATTTATTTATAGCACTGTGTGTCAGGGAGTTTTTTTTATTATTATTTATTGGGCTATTTACCCTGCCCTGATGTGTGCACTCGTTTAAGCTTGAACCTTGTGAGATGGTGGATGTAGCATTTGATGTATTTGATTTTGCATTGCTTTTTCTGGGCTTCACTGGGGATTTTAAATAAATTATACACAACCAAACCAAAGCATTAGATATTGACTTATTGGTTTTTGTTTAGATTACTAATTTAGGTCATGTTTGGACTACTTATGGCAGGGATGGAATAATATTGGAGCTTGGGAAAAAGAAAATTGGTGCTGCTTTATTTTATATTTAATTTAGGCTATGGTAGCTTTAATCTGTTAATATGTGACCCATTTATTCCATAAGATCCCCCCCCCAAAAAAAAACACACTGTTTTCTCAGACATTACAACAGTTTTGGACAATCATTTTATTATGTGTTACCATCTCTTAAGAAATGTTTGAACTTCAAAACAGAAAGATAAAAACATTGGAGGTCAGTTTTATAAAGGCACTGTCTAACACTGCACATTTTCCAAAGCACCGGAAAAAAAAGTTGTGCTTACCTGAACAAGCTTGGTCAAATTTCATAGAGCTGCTTAAGAAGAAAAAGTACAACAAAGTTGTGCTCACCATAATATGGTTACCAACCAAAACACCATTTATTGTTCATGATTACTTCCCACCAATTTGTTCCTTAGTAGTAGATACTCTTGGTGAGCAAAGATTTCTGCCAAGCAGTTCAATGAGTTTGTACACATGGGTCCTGTTCCTTTTATATCAAGTCTCATTTGCATTGGTTTAATTTCACTTAGGAGACAAAATTGTCAATAAATTATTGTTTTTAACTAAATGAATTTTTAATTCTTATGTGCCAATGGAAGCTAAATGCCTGTATTTTTATGATGCAGACAATATCATTTCTAATTCTAATGTGGACAGCATCTTTAACTGGGCAAATAAAAGAGTTGTAAATTTTGTTTTCTAAACTTAAAAACCTGTAATTGAAAAAAAGTCTGTAAGGAAACGATCACTCAGTTAGTTTCGTACAACGGTCTTGAATAATACCTAGTATTTCCTGTAGCAGCTGGGATACCAGTTTACATAAAGACTAACCTGTATCATCCAAAAGCCCCACAAGCCAACAACTGACTCCCCGCTAAAACCCACGTTCAGCGTAGGTTGATCATAATTTCTTTCCCCGGCAACTAGAGAAATGTGTGTACCTTATAAAAACCTGACCTACATTTGTATATAGGGCACAGACCCTTGAGGTGCTATCACAGTTGTGTGTTATGGGAACCAGGTGGATCAATTGTGGGTCAGGTCACTGGCTCTGGATGGCCGTAGCAAACCAGGTTGGGAAAAATGACACTAGAGCGACATTGCTGTCATTATCATAGGCAAGGTTTTTCAGTCCTTTGATGACCAGTACTGTCCTGGGATGACCATGGTATGATTATCACAGTTCTGTGTACTAGCTGTATGTCACTACTTGCTAGAATGCTTCTGATGACAGCTCTGTTTTGATAATCAAGTCATGTAAACCAGAAAGTTACTTTGAGAATGTTTACCAGTCTTTACAGCATGTGTTCCACTGTTTCAAAATCTGCTAGTAATTGTTATTCCTTATTTTCTTGCTCATCAGGTCGACTTGCAGAATGTAGATTGTTTCTGTGTTTTGTGTTAAAAATGGAATATGAAATTTACACACAACTAAAACAAATATGAGAGTCTGCAGGATTGATTACCAAAAGTCACGCAGATAGCACAGCTCTTCCAAAATAACAAAATGTCAAGTACAAAAAGGCCCAGGCCCTTCAAGAATGAAGTTTGCCAGATTCAATTATGACCCCCCCCCCCATCCTTGAAGATAAAAATATTAAAGTAAATATTTTGTTCAATTTTTTGTTGAAGCTGTAAATAAATAGGAGGATTAAGTAGAACTCACAGCGTACTTTTATTTCAACTGTAATTTTGTGGTTTACTCGAAAAGTAATCCTATATGCAGTTTCTGCAGTACTTTCAATGTGCCGCTATGGTTGTCATGAAGTACGTATTGTAAATCGAAAGAGACCAAATCCATTTGTTGTGAGAGAGAAAGCGATTTACTCCCCCCCCCCCCTGAATTCCTTTCACATGGAGGTCAAAAAGGCAGCGTCCTAACATGACACCACTTGTACGGTGAAGGCACGTGGAGCTTTCGCAAATTATTTTTGTATATCCGGACTGTAAAATGCTCTTAACTCAATTGTTTTGCGGAAGTCGGAATGTGATTCTGTTTTTTGTCCCGTTAACCTAGAGTTACCCTGGAATTTGTTGGAGTTTTTTTGTTCCCTTTCTCTTTCTCTCCCGCAAGTGTTCTAGATGAGTTCCCCACAGTCAGAGTCGATCAGTTTCAATTGTTAGATATGTGTAGAAAGCCAATAACTTGGCGTTCTTGGGTGCTGGTATCCATATTGGTGTGCACCATTGGTGGTAATTTTTTAGCAGGTAATGTTGAGAAAACAAGTGTGTGCGTAGAATGCATGAGTCTATGAAGATTAATTTCAGTCTGTCTTTTTGATCTGGTACAAACCTGTCGGAGAGTGGGATAATCTTTGGGTTGGAGAAGGAGGAGTTGATCAGACTGGTCAAATTCTCTGAACCACTCCCTAGGTGTGAATTTATCCATGCAATTTGGATTTCTAACTGAGAAAAATTGTGTTAATTTTAATCGTTGGACTTGTTTGATTGATTAACATCTATTCTGTTTATCTTTCTGGTCAATTTTCAGGGCAAAATGAGTGTAATGACTGGGGGTTACGGCTATGCCGTCTTGTGCCGAGTGTGTGGAGACAAAGCATCAGGGTTTCACTACGGCGTTCATGCCTGTGAGGGATGCAAGGTAAGGATTGGATTCAGAACAAATCAAACGTTTTTCGGACACTTCTGACCTTAGACCACCAAAATCCAACAGCGGGTCTTGCATGGTTCTGATGGATTTAGTTCTGCATAGCTACAGCCCTGGAATTCATCTTTGAGAGGCCAAGGCCATTTTCAATTTACAAAGGTCGCTTCCATTGAATTTTTGTCTGTGGGAATCTTTTAGAGGCACCAAGGCCAAGACTTGGGCAACAGAGGCCATGATATCCATGCTCTCCATGTAATTCCAGAGCTGTGGCTAAATGCAGCACTGTGTCCATCCACTGTTGGTGTAGCATTCCTCATGTTTTTCTCCTGTCTCTCGCTGCTCATTGCAACATCTTTATTATCAGGCAGTGTCTATCTTCTGTTGGCTGTTTCAATCTGACTTTTCTTCCATTGTTTTGTTAAGTGTTGTTTCTGCCAACTGCCCATATAGTCTGAGCATAGAGAAAGCTCACATGTTTATGAACTTGTGGAAAATGAAAATGTGCACTTATTGCGCCCAAAGTTTTGAACACATGCGAGGCTTGCACTGTCTATTATCAATAGCAACATCAATTTGAGCAGAAGAAAAAAGTGTATTCTCTAGTTGAATTCCGCTTCTTCTGATGGTTATCTTAATGCAATTATACAGACCCATATTGAACTGAGTTTTTGAGAGAGCTCATAGACATCAATGAATCTGTGTCAGTTTATTAGCTTTAGTATTCGCAGGACATGTTGTCTTAGTGTTAATCATTACAACTTCACTGTGTGTCGAAGACTTGAGCTGGATGACAATGGTACACGCTCCTCAAAAGTGCAATGGAAGAGGTCATTGACAGAAATTAGACAAAGGTGTATTATGTGGGAGTGTTGTCAGGACTTGAGAGGGGGGTTCACATTTATACAACAATTGACAGCAAATTAACTGTTGCATTTCGGCTGATCAAATTACCGAATTCAATTGTGATAAGTTTTCAGTGGAATGATTTACATTGAGCAGCCTATTCACAAAACAAGAGATTGTGTGAAGAATTGTAGAATGGCAAGCTGTTTGTGTTGTGCCCTATTGTTGCACTAATTCTAGAGTTTACAACACTGTTGGACAAAGGTCACTTTTTCATTGAGTAGTTTTTAAGATTCTGGTTTAAATGTCATCCCCAAAAACCTATCCCTAGTTTGGGCCCTTCCTTTGGAGACACTTAACATTCAAACCAATCTTGTGATAAGTGGCTCATCTGACAAAGTTAGCTGAAGTTTCAGCTGGGTCCCTAACCCACATAGTTGATGGTCTAATGCAGGAGATGCTCAGAAGCTTTTGATAAATTAGCATGATTATGGAGGGCGCCACGGCCACTTAACACAACAGCGAAAGGGCGTTCGTAAAAGGGCACAGTTCTCGGAAAGGACGTCACTAATGTGGGACAATATTAGTTTTTATAATTTCACATCATTGATGTCTAGTCAGTAATAAGCCTGTTGCTCGGTAACCCCGTCTCCAAACAAAACACCGATTATCCATGGATTTCCTGTAACAATTCGTCAGAAAATGGATGACTTGATCATCCGCAATTAGGAACAGAATGCTTCATGACTGCCCAATCGCCCAAAAACAAAAGTGAGAAGAAAATGTAGCTATACAAAGGCATGTCTCTAAATATCAGAAACTGACAGCGACATTTTGATAGGAGCCATGTACATGAAAATACTGTACTCCACAAAATGAGAATTTGATACAGTTCTATTGCTCCACTAATTGGGATGTGATGCAGAAGTGGCTTACGAAACAAATGTCGAGGGAGTTAGGATTAAGTGAGAATTTCTGTACTGTTATGGATCTCCCAGAATCCCAAGATGCTCATCCTTTCTAGGATTCCCAACCAAACCAGTTATGCAGATGTGAGCCAGGTCATGTGCTATACTTGCAAAGCAAAAGATTTACAGGTTTTGGAGAGTTAATTGTCTTGCAAAATGTAAGGATAAAATAAATTTTTGTTCTTTAGGAAAAATTTATCTTAAGAAGAGAAATTCAGCAAGGACATTTCCCAGTTCAGCTTTAACATTATGTGCACATGCCACCTTTAATACTGTCGTGCGTGCACGTCTACTGGTTTTCATATGCAACTAGAGCGTGAACTCTGTTTAACCCGACTTTTTATTTATATATAGGGGACACTGTGTAATCAAAATATCACATGATTGATAATGTTCACGCTGTGTAGCCAGGATGACTGGTATCGCTGTAATGATAAACTTATTAATTATTATTTCTTGATTGTAAAACCTGAGGTACATGTAAACAAGCATGACTCACAATCCTTTTTTGCACAATTTTTGTTTCTATTCGTATTATTATTTGTTTATGAATCATTGACATAGTGTTTGCAGAAAAGGTACAAAAAAAAGTGAAGAAGGAAATTGATTGGGAATTTACATGAGTAGGACTGTACTCCTTTCTTAAATAGTGATGTCCTCTAACATACTCTGAACACAGATTTTTAACCACTGAAATAGTAAAAAAAATATCTCCTTATTACTTTACTTAAATCAATTATCCAGCTCTTTGTCGGCATTCGGCAATCACTACCACGGTACATTGAATAACAAATATGCAAACCACTAACTGCATTTCTTTGTTATTTATGGGTTGTTTTTAAAATATTTTTTATTATTTTTTTTGGTATAAACTTTACTTATGATTGTTTATACATTTGTGTGTGCTGCTCTGTATTGGTTTCTATGTCCAATAATTTAGATTAAACTTCCGTTTAATAGTTTCTGACATATGTAATAAAAGTAAACCCATTGCCATTTTCTCCAGTGATTTCTATCCTGCATCAGTCTTCTAGAACAAAGATTTATCTGTCTCAATTGTTATCTCCCATCATATCAAACCTTAGTCATGATAGTGTCTTCATGTGGATTCCAGCTTATAATTTCCTTAACAGTTTCTTACTGGTAAAGATCAAAAGTTAGATTCTAGGATTTAGCCCCACAAGATTTGATTATCTGTCCCATCCTTTTCCTCCCTTAAATCTTAAAAACTGCTACTCCTCAAACACCCCCTCCTCCCAATGAAAAACTCCACCTGTCTGACGTTATCACCGTTTCTCTGTCTCTCTTGAACCCTAGGGCTTCTTCCGTCGAAGCATCCAGCAGAACGTCAAGTATCGCGTCTGCACCAAGGGAGACGAATGCCTCATCATGAGGATTAACAGGAATCGCTGCCAGTACTGTCGACTCAAGAAGTGCCTCTACGTCGGCATGTCCAAGGATGGTAAGAGCATTCTTCTGGTTGGCTCTTTCTCCCATGGCCCCTGATCGAAGCATTCCCATAGATGGTGACCGATTAGTTGTGGCCGAGGTCAGAGTAGATCAGATCTATGACCTACATATACCCTTGCAATTATGTGACAAAAGAACATGAAGTTAGACCGTTTAACAACCTTTTCACCCGGGACTGGAATCGCTTATAGATGGTAAAACAGATAACAGATGTTGGGTTATACATGTATTGAAATTTATGACCAAATTGAAGAGGAATCAGCAAAATAAAATGTCTCTTAGCCTAAAAAAAACCTTGCTCACCATGTAATAAAGATTAATGGATTTAAAAAACAAAAACAATTCATGGTGTATCCAAGCAATATCATAGCATAAAGTACAAATTCAAAAGAGTTATCATCCTTTGATTAATTTGTCCCTTTTTCTTCCTCCAAATTTCTTTCTCCAGCTGTACGTCTTGGACGATGCCCAAAGAAATGCAAACCCCAAGGTATGCCCATCCCGTCCCCACCCAAGTCCCCATCAGGTGAATACATTGTGAATCCAGAGGAGACCCAGATGAAGATGGAACAGCTCATCCTTAGCATACATGAGGCTCAGAAGAAGACGCTGTGGGATTGCTTCACATTCAATGGATGGAGCGAGTACTTCCCATCCATGGTAAGGGAGTTAAGGAGCACTTTTCTTTTCTATTTTTTTTTCTTTTGTTGATGAGAAAGTGAATGCCTCCTGTCAAGATACACTTTTCCGGTTGTTTTATTGCACTGTGTAAAAAAAGTGGGGAAGCAAAAGTTTACCAAAATTGATTTGACTTTGAAATCCTCAATGTTACTGTACATCATGCAAAGTCGGTTGCTGCCCTCTGTTGTTCATTCTACAGGCATGCAATTTTTTTCAGCTAGTCAACTAATTTCCTCATTTTAGGTTTCTCAGCTATGCCATTGAAAACTAAAAGACACAGCACAAAGTCTTGCTATGCTTGGCACTTGGCTCTAAAAGCTGCATTCATGCCTGATTTTGAGATGTTGGGCTGATTTTTTCAGTCAGTGGTTGGTAGTTTCATCTGTCTTTTGCAAATACTGTTTCTTTTTACAAGCCTGCTCTAGTACTAGTAGCAAATCGATCACGCTCCTCATAAGTGGGTTGAAGTGATCTATCGTTAATATAATAGCAACTCTAGATTTAAAAATAGAACAAATTAGAACAAATTTAACCTTAGAACTGACTCATTGCTTGCTCTTTGAAGAACATCGCTCAAGAACAACAACTATTAATGAATGATTTGTTCTTTATCATTGATTTTCTCTTTCTATTTTTTATATTGTTACCCCCAGATTAACAGAAATAGCAATTCAAGCACCCAGAGCCAGACCAAACTTATCACTGACCTAGTGACCAACAACTTCACTCCGTCAATCACACGCATCATCGGCTTTGCCAAGATGATCCCAGGGTTCCTCAACCTGGATAAAGACGACCAGATCACGCTACTCAAAGGTGGCTCGCTGGAGGTGTTATTGGTCCGTCTGGCCCATGTGATCTCGGTCAAGGATGGAATGTGCGCACTAATAGAATACCACAAGGTATGTGGTCACTTTTTTTGTGTGTTTAAAAATAAAAAGTTGTTATACTTTTCAGATTTTTTCCCCATCATATTTTATTTTATTGTATTTTAGTACTGTTTTGTTAATATGTTATCCACAATTGTAAAACTTTTTTCCCAAAAGGTAAACAAATGACTTAGTGTAACTATTTCTCGTAAATATTGTTATTTTATTTTCTGTGTTTAGTGGAGCATAAAAACACTTTGTTGACAAAATTCTGATTGAGATGCGGGTCTAGCTTTCACTTCAAAAATGTAGTCTTTTTATTTTTCTTTGGACTCCTCCGAGTCACTTTCGCTTTCCTTTGACAAAAGATTTGTGTCTATTTCGAGACACAGTCAGTTCAATCTAATATATTTTTCCTGCAAGCAAAACATTTCTCTAAAGGTCAATAAAGTAGTGTTTTTTCCCCTTGGAGAACTGTTTATCCAATCCCACAATAAACTAAATCTCTTCAGGAAAGCCTTTTTTATAAATAAAATGAGTTAACCTTTCACAAGAGAAGTAGAACTGTTCGAACTTTAATTTAGCAAATCAAAAGGGGGAAATCCAAGGATTGCACCAGATGAGGCTTCTTTAAGCAACTCCTACCTCCCTACTTATTTTCTTGCTAAAGTCTTTCCCCACATCTCGGCCCCAAGTAGACGATTATTGATGTCTTGATTTTTTACTCTTTCCTTCCTGAGCAGGAACTTAGCCAGGACGGGACCAAGATAACGCCGCTGATCGAAATCATCCAGGATGTGATCGAGTTCGGCCTGAAATTCAAGCAACTGGAGCTAACCAACTGCGAGGTGGCGCTGTTTACTGCCGTCATCCTATTATCAGCAGGTGTGTGTGTGTGTTTTTTCTGCCTCTCTTTCTTTCTTATAATCTTATAATTTTCCACTTTGTGTGTGAGTTCTGGTTTGTACCATATACCTGTCAAAATTGTTTCATTAATTAAAACTTCTTTTTTTTAATCGATTGTGATTTTGTTTACTTATTTTTTTCAGTGAAGAAGGAGGCAGAAAGATGAACATTATTGCAATTTGATTCCATAGTATTGTTGTCTCCAGGGCAGGTCTTGGTTGTTCATTTGCACTTTCAAAGCCAGCATTCTTTTAACATTGATATCGAGACAAACTTCCACTTATCCTCATTTTGTCCCTCTTTTTGAACACCTGTAGATCGGCCAGGCCTACTAGTACCTGACCAAATCGAGACACTACAGCTTCAGATTGTTCAAGCTCTCCAGTCTCAGATTCTTCTCAACCATCCAAATGACCGGCTGGTCTTCCCTCGTCTCATGATGAAACTCTCAGACATACGTCAGTTCAGCGTCACTAACTCCGACAGAATGATTAATGTCATGGATGCCAGAAGTTGAGGAATCATCACTGTTCCATAAGGGGGGATTACGCCAGGCCTGGGCTGTTAATCTGTCAATCGAGACAAGATTTTAAATAAAACAAGAAATATTTTGTGTGAATTAATGTTTTTGTTCAAGAACCTCCTTTCCCCGCTGCATTTGGGATCTGAAGCATTGAAGAGCTTGGCCAATTTCATAGAGATGCAAACCACAACAAATTGCTTAACAACTTCTTGCTTAGCACAAGTTGTTAGGGAGCTAGTCAAAAGTTATGTACATTATGTGGCATTTTTAACTGGTATCCATTTTTTCTAAGCAAACAATTCTTTTTGCTCAGCAATTGTTTTGTGCTTAACTAGCAGCTCATATGAAATAGGTCCTCTGCTCGCTACCCATTTTTTGTCAGCATTGCTTTACTGTGATGCAGCATTAACAACTACAAAATGGTTTGGTGATTTTTCCCAACTGACATCATTAATTCTGAGTCCACATTAAACTGATGTCCGTCCGACGTCCAGAAATTAGTTGATTGGGAAGAATGAAACTCATGTCCATGGTTGGCAAACAACTGTTGACAAACTGCTGATTGCCCCATAATGCATGGTTGGTTGAGCAAGGATAATCATCCTCGTCAGTCTCAAACAATGAGAGGGTGTAAAAAAAATATTTAAAAAACCCATCATTTTCTTCTAGTGCCCTGACAATATTTGTCATTGAAAATAACCAACAAAAATTTAAAAAAGACAAACATAGAATTAGTTGCAAAAGTTTATGCAAGATAGTAATGTTAGATATTGTCTTGGTAACTAAACCTGTCATTCATCTTAAGATAGTAGTTCTTGTGTCATCAGTTTCAGAAAATTTAAAACTCATGTGGATTCTTTCAGACGGAATACCAGCTAGTAGTCTAGTCATTATTTCAGACAAAACAAAGGTTTGACATCGGTATGTGTATGGACCCCCCCCCCCACATTGGTTTAACAATGATATGAAATAGGCCTGAACTTCGCCTGTTTTTGTTTTGAGTGTGAAGCCCTGCAAGTGAAATACTTGTGAACACAAAGTCACCCAATCCTACGTGGGGTTTGAGCTTGTTGCAAGATTGTTGTGCAATGTGAATTGCTCTACGTTGGCTACATGTTTCTTGCAAAAAAATTATTTATTTCATGTCTGCATGCTATAATCTTTTATAAGGCCCTCCAAAGTCAACAACCTTGACAAAACTTTTGTACAGCACAGCCATCTTTGTAGTTTGTTTCCTGATCATAGAAATGTGATTTGATAACCATTTGAAGAAAGGAACCTGGCTAATTTGTTTTGTCTTCCAGCCTCAGTTCGATTGCATCCTTTCTGTGGAAGAAATACAAGGTGGCTGCACTGCACACAATGTAACGTAATGCCTACCAGGGTTTGATAGGCATTGGCAATAAAACTCATTTGAAACCCCAGAGCTTGATTCATAATCTTCCATAATGAATACCTTTTTCAAATACCTCCATATTACCTCTTTTTAAGAGAATGGTGTCTTCACTGGTATCTTCCACTCAAAGCCCGAAGTATGGGATATGCACTTTGATATTCTGTGTGGTACATTCAAATTGCAGTGTTTGTGATGAACACTTAAAACACAAATATCGTTAAATGTCAATTGTAATCATCACCACAGCACCTCTTAAAAAAAGAAGGGGACTTAAAAAGATGTCCACAATGCACACCCACTGCACCCACTCTGAAGTTATTGATGTTTGGAAAAGTTTTTTCACTTAAGACCGGATATTATTTCTTGCCCATTTTGTGACACATCTTGTTTAAATTGTGTCTGTGTTTTAATTCAGTGCGGTTTGTGAAGAAAAATGTTAACTAATTAAGAAATAAAAATTACTTAATAGTAGAATAACACTTTTAAAAAAGCCCCTGTTTCCTTGTAATTTATTGGAGCAACATAGTTTACTAAGCTGATGTTTAACTTAAAAGTTTGAAAATGTTTTTTCAAAGATGCTCAAAAATATTATGACTATACGCTTAAATTACACATAGGTTTATGACGATAAACACATTTTTTCTATTTGTTGTAGGAAAATATAAAGTACACTTTTATTCTGTATTATATAAGCACCCAAGAAATTTCCACTTGTGAATAAAACACAGGCAGTACAATAATAAGATAGTGCGCTTAAATTTCTCCCCATAAAAATACTTTTGATGATATTTTTGTATTTAAAAGCATATGTCTGCCGTTTGGTACTATCTGCATAGCCAAACGTATCAAAAACTCAAATCAAAAGTGCAATAGAATGTTGTAAATTTTTGATGTAAGCTTTTACTCCGAAAAAAAAAAAAAAAACATTATGAGGAAATTAGACCTGAGGTGATTTATTTTTGTGTGTGATATGATCGAGCAGTTGATTCACTTGTAGTGTTTGTAATAAAACATTTACTTGTTTTCTTTTTTCTTTTGACATTCGCACATAGAGTTGAAGAATTACTGATTTTGTGGGAAGTAAAGAATTAACTGTTGGTTGTGTTTAAAAAAAAAAAAAAAAATTGCCCTGAAGTCTTGAAAAATTGTATCCTTGTGATGTCGAAACCTTAGGCCCTCAAAACCGTAGGCCATTAACTGCATTTATCTAAAGCAAGGTTGATGTAGGATTTCAAATTGGAGATGCACAACTAACCATTCCCAACAAATTTAACACAGTTCAACCATGGAGCAATAAACTAAATCTAGTTTATGGCTCTTGCTCCATGGTTCAACTATAGGTAAATACTTTACTTGCTCAAGATTCATTTTGTTACATCAGGGTTTTTTTTGCAGTTTTTATCCAGTACGAGCTGACTTTGATGCATATCGCAAAATCAAGGGCATTGGAGACTTTTACAAATTTCTCTTAATTCCAAAAGAACAAAGTTGCTTGTGTTTTGAAAACTTAAAAAGAAAAATCCTGCTCAATTGTTCAAACTGTTAAGAACAAAAAACCTCGTAGAGAATTCCTCAACTTTCATCGCCGCTTTTTCGGTAACTTTAATTTGTTGCCTTGCTATCATACCAAAGCTGAATCATAACTTGTGATTTTATAAATTACGGATAGAATTAAAGATGCATAATTGGTGTAACTTTTTTCTCTTTCAAATGAATCTTTCTTGGATTTTAATCTTTACTATTGCTCTTTTGTGGAAAAGTATGACTTACTTTCCAATTAATAATTTAAGCAGCGAATCAATCACAAATAATTTGAATTTTGATGCCTGGTCAGATATGGTCTTGGGAATCGTTCATAAAGATGTTAAGAGGAAAGTGTTCCTTACCTAGCTAACTTATCAAGCAAATTTTAGAGGGGAACAATAGTCCTGAATAGGTTGTGTACTTAGTAGCTCTCTGAGAATATTTGACCTGAAGTCAAATTTCATCCAACAGCAGCAAAAAAGTGCTTTTGAAATGTATACATTTCAATGTGTTTTTGCAGAAAACTTGATTCCTTTCTAAGGAAATACATCAGTTATGCAGATGTCAGTTTGTTAGCTGTAAATAAGAAAAAGCACACCAAATACGTATTTTTTTAAATGAAAAGTTAATTTTTGCAGAAAGCTAGAAAAAAGGTGTATTTTAAATAAGATTATTGTATTTTTTGGCAAAAGAAAATTTAATTGATATGTTTTGTTGATTCCATAAATTAATTTTGATTTAAGGCCAAGCTTTGTTTAATTTCATTTGAATGAGAACCAGAAGGACTCAATGTTGATGTAATGGTCGGTGCCTTAAACTGCATCTGAGGCATCTCAAAGTGTTATTTAGCATATAGCAGTTCAGATACCATGCAAATCGTCATCATTTTCACAAAGAGCTACATGTCAAAAGATGTGATTGTGGTTCACACTGTACACTCTGCTTACAGCTTGCAATAATCTGCAAGTCTGCAAAACTAAAGCCACTGTTTGCAGTTTGAAACCTCTCATATGATTCTGTAAAAGTTTAACCTCTCTATTGACTTACTAGTCCTGTATCAATCAACAATTTGTCATTTTAACGTATGTGGCTTTTCGTGAAAACGGTGACAAATTTTGGTGGGTAGGGTAACATTAATGAGTGTAGGGCCCAACTTAACAAAGCTGGTGCACAGTATACTTCTGCTTGTCAATTGGTTTTGCTAGATAAGCACAACATTAACGTTGGACCAGTTCCAGTTTACAGCTCATGTCATTTTGGCTGGTAACAAAACAACTATGTTTCTATTTAGTGCTAAGCAATTTGTGTACTTGAGATTAGCTTTTAGTGAAGCCAGTTGGCATCTTAAGTGAAGGAAAAAATGAGGTAGACTTGTTGAAGTCAGTGGCAACTTGTCACACAAGTGAACTAGTTGAGGATCCCCACTCTGTGGTTCACTGATGCGCAGCATGTTTAGCAAAGAGGTTTACACCCTGTAAATGAAAGAGCTCTTAGAGCCATGGAAGTGACAGTATCAATGCACCCCAGGGAGCGCTTGTGTGTTAAAAAGAACAAGTACAGTTCCGATGTCAATGACCAATAGTGCTAGAAACCGTACGGCAGTCAAGTTAGCCATCGGTGATGGTTAACACATCAAACCAAAACCATCATCCCAATACAAATCATTTCAAACTTAACTGATTATCGGGTTGGCATGCCGTGGAATAATATCTGGCAAGCTCGGATTTCTGTAGCCCCAAGAAATAGAACTAGGTGGATTTATTTTACTGCTCAGGTGTCGGGGGTTTGTGTTCTCAGCTCAAGCGACTAACATTGTGCTCGTTTAGAGGCCTGACTTGGTCATTTTTGCCTGTCAGGAATGATTGTTTTGTTATCAAGGAAAATATTGCTAACTGGCCATAGACTTAAAAACATTCCGACATCAGTCCGTAAATCCACAGTCCGGCATAAAACTAAGTGCGTCTAGTTACGTCTTATCAAGGAGAATGGGATAATGTGGGTTGAAATGATTTTGTTCCCCTAGTCGGTGTACTTTATCTGAGAAATCTACCGACTTGTCAGAGTGGCCTGGGGTCACAAATCTAGAGGTGCTTTTTTTCATCATGCCAACCAGGAGAGTCCACTTTGTTAGAAAAAAAAAGAAAGAGGTTTTGTTGAGGTAGAGGGAGTGTCTGATTTCTCTCCCTAAAGCTCAAACAAGCATTCAATAATGTATAGTCTCTCTACCTTTGCAGTTTTCGTCGCTGGAGTAGGCTGGAAGGCATTTAAGTTAGAGTTAGACATGTTGGCATGTACCTTGTGGGTTATATTGTGGGGTTTTTTTTATTGGGGGGGGGGAGTGAAGGGGAGACGAGAATGATAGCTTTATGAATGTTTTTCTTGTTAAAGGGAAGGTGCAGCATTTGTTTTTAAAAGTAGAGCTCTTTGTAGGGGCCTAGGATTACCTGGGGATGGGGTAAGAACTAGTTGGTGCCTCTGATGGGAAGAAAATCTGTAATAGCGAAGAGATTTACCAGGCATAACATTAAGGATTGCAATTTTTTGTTGTTGGAGATTTCCTCATTTTACCCACAATGAAAACAAGAAGAACCAATCTTGGCATCATTGAAACTTGAATCAAGTTTACATGAAGTGAGTTTTTAAAACTCACTGCTTAAACTTGCTACTTGTAAACTGAGGTTTTTAATTGATATTGTAGTTTTCCTTGAAAGAAAAACAAAATAAATAAAGAAAATAACCTTTTTTTCCAATAAACTTTATTGATTGAAATCATCACATCCTGATTATTCGGGGGGAAACAAAGAACATGCATCTTTAGAAGTTCGCTCTTATTTTAAACCGTATTTTTTGTGATTTATATAGTACTGAAAGGTCAAACAGAAAAACGTGAATTTATGGCAACATTTTATAGTATTCATCATTCTGCAGTAATAAATGTGAGATATACAGGGCTCTTTGTTGAATGTTATTGACATCCCCCATGTGTTGAATAAAACTGGTTGTGTGTTTATTAAATAGATACACTGGTAATTGAGCTCTCACAATGGAAGGAGTGGCAAGGAAATTTGAAATACTGGAATGCTTGATCGCTTGACCAACAATTGGCATGGGATATTCGCCATTTTGTTCACACAGTAGGTCTGATAAATTTTCAAACACTTTGTTTTGTTCCTGCTGGAACTGAAAAGATTACAACATCTAAGTGCACATTGCCAATTAAGTGCTTTTTATTTTAAAATTGTTTTGAATATTTAATAATTGTTATGACTGTGAAATACTTTGTGACCCTTGTAACTGATATGAAGTGAATGGAGAATGGTGCTAACATGTGGTGAATTTGTCTTCACATTGCTATTGTTTGATTGCAACTCATTACAGTAACACTGAGCAAAGGAGAAAAAATATACATATTTATTGACCATTATGAAAATGTCACCCACAGTTTTAAATTCTTTATTTTGTGGTTTATTGTGGGTGTTTGTGTGTATAACATACTGAGGATTTGTGTTTATTTATGAAAAAATGTCAGATATATGGGATTTCCCTCAAAAACTAAAACCAGATTTTTAGTTGAAGATCTATAACCCAAAACTTATGTCTCTCTAGTTAAGTTGGTTGATTAAAGCACAGAAACAAAATCCTAGTTATTACAAATGCATTCAAATTCCAGAGTCAAAGAAAATTGAACCGACTAATACATTTTCCACCCATTTTTGAGTGATTAGAATGCCATTCTTTTCCTGTTTGTTAACCATGCATGATCTTTTGTCCTTAGTATTTTCTGCTGTGTAGAAGTTGATAATGAAATATAAAATGTTGCACTGTCATTCGCACTTTCAGATTAAATGCGTAATTAATTGTATATATGTATATTTTGTGGAACAAGCATTGTACCATAAACACAAATAAAGTATTTAAAAAATATTTGTTGACTGTTTTGGTGTATATATTAATTGATCTTGAGTCTGTCAGTTCATTTGAGAAGGGATCTGTCTCGTGCAATGGGCTCAAGTTCTGGTGGCTAAGTCATTAGATGGGTTTGAAGCCTTATCATGATGCTTGTGTCCTTTAGCAAGACGCTGTACTATAATTGCTTCTCTTCACCCAGGAGTAAATGGGTACCTGTAAGGGCAGAGATGGTTCTTGGGACTGGTTTAGCT
>CM021531.1:20006737-20017392 GCA_010994315.2 Pisaster ochraceus
TCTCCCCCAAACTGACTTCTTACATTTCTTTATTTTTTTCCAATCTTTGTTATTCCTCATTTTCCAAATCAAACATTATTATTTGTAAAAAGAAACCAAATGCGATTGATTTATTTACATATCACTACAATATTATTAATAAAATGAATAATGAGGAATTGTATGGAATCTTTGTGATCGTAGAGGATGTTTGTTACCCCCACTGGTTGCTAGGACTGATTTGTAAAACGTGTGACTGGCATTGTCTTACTATTTGAATTTTTGTTCTTATGAAATAGTCATTTTTACAACAAGTCTGTCTTTTATGAAATATGAATGCATAATCAGAAGTCAGATGAAAAATATCATGATCGATGAATAACAAATAATAGGTAAACTTTCACCGACTTAATCATCTTGATGGTTGTCAATCAAATCGCTAGCTGGTGTACAGTTTTATAACTTGGATTTCAATGCATAATATTTAGCTAAATTCCTGGCAGTGAGCTGGGCCCAATTTCATAGCATGGCTTACTGTGGAAGTCTGCGCTCACGCCCTCACTCCCCTTTACAGGATGCCCTGAAATTGGGCGCAGGGGGCGGATGGGCAGGGAAATTTCAAACAGAAGTTAAAACAAAACCATACAAAAAAATTGTTATTTTTATATAGGAAAGCGCAGTGGTGCGTGATAAACTTTAATTTTTTGTTAATTTAAACTGAGATAGGTCATGACTATTCATATTAACTCTCACTCCATACGTTCTAGATCAAAGGGCGTTGATTGTACGTCATAATCCGGGACGACAGACGCACGTGTTTACTGTGTGTAGCTAGCAATACTTTAACCACATTCGTTCTGCAGTTGGCGCAATACTCGAGAAAATTAAGTGTGGAAGTGAGAACAAATCTGCTTAAAAAATGGAACTATTGGGGCAGTTAAGCGAGTTGGAAAGATCATATCAAGACATAGACGATTTAGAAGTGAGTATGAATAACATTAACGACTTTAAGGGAAAGATTTGTGGTCTGAATCTGTCATAAACGAGGAGCATATTGAAGTTGAAGATATACGTTCTTTAGACTAAACACACGGGCCCGTTGCATGCATTCCATTGATTCTTTATGTTTGTCTATGTTTTGGTTACGCACGTAAAGCAATGGCTATTGAAGATGAATGGCAAAAACCTGAATATATTGCGACATCGTTGAGTAATTTCAGTTTCACTTGGCCTATCATTTGAAATTGCCAACACATAAGATTCATCATGTTCAATTAATTAGTCTTCGGAAAAGACAGCCATTGACAAAACATTACTGATTAGTGATACTTAAGTTATTATTTGATTTAAATTTTTAACTTTAGTTTTAAGCAGTGAATATTTTGTCGGTGACGGTACTAAAAAGTCATTCCAAAACATTGTTACGCCAGCAGATTGTGATAGCTCCTTTTTGACACATGCATGAGTTCAGCATTTTAATTTGTATATTTATGGTTTAGTAATTTATCCTCCACGTCATCCTGGTGTAGCCTATGATTTTATGATGACTAGGCTTGTATGTAGCTCAAAATGTTTACTGTACCAAACTGTTTAATTACAAATAATGAGAAAAAACTTCCTGACAGTTAAACACGCGTTTTACTGTTTTTATTTGTTTGTTTGAACTTGCACTAAGACATGTAAGTAAGAGAAAACTATGTCATTTTTCTTTATACAAATGAAAGGTAACTTATCAAACTCAAAGTCAACATTTGTAACATAACTTGTTTTTGTTCAAGATATTATACAGTGAGTTGTTATTTATTTGAAAAACCACAAGACCGCCAGACTTTTTCCAGTCTCGAGTTTACTGGCCCCACATAAAAGCTACTGGCCTTGGGCAGGCCAGTTGGGCCTGACTTTTATCTCCAAATTATCATTTGTTGATATATTTAAAAGTGTATTTTATTGTTGCAGTGTTCCCCTGTCCATGCTGAACTCTCAAAGCGAATGAAAAAGACGCTGTATGCCGGAAGAGCAGATTCTGATGAGATCTCACTTCCTCTGACTGGTGAGTCTGAGTGAGCCAGAGACAAGTTCTACTATTTGATGGGTTTTTTAAATTTTTTGAAGAGCTATTATTATCCGGCATGTTGGACCTTTGCAATACACAGATTTCTGTTTTTGTATGGGATTGGGCAGGTTTTTTTTCTTCTGTCTAATGTCACAAGTAAAATTACTGTTCCAGGCAGGACCAGACTTGCCTGTAAGCTATGAGTGACAACGTGTTCAAGCTGGACTTGCATATGCACATGCAGAGCTACACAGACCCAATATATGCAGTAACCAATGAATGTATTTTGGGGTAGTGGGGCGCATGTGACCTCAGCAGAGGACTCATTTCAAAAGTGACTTGTCTCAATGGACCATTTATCTTTGCTATCTGTATACAGATGGTCGAGTTCATCAATGGGTATTAAGTTGTCACAAGTCCAGTTGGTAGGTCCAGTTATCTGGCCATCTCATGCATGATGCAAGTTTTACAAGCGGAAAATGTTCAGTTTTCAGTCCAAATTATCCTCTGTTTATCGGACATATATTGAATAGTAGTTAAACAGAAGTCCTACTGGATAAAATTGGGCAACTAGGGATCTGAATTATGTAGACTGGGCTCAACAATTAGGCCTCAAATCCGGCAGGTAAAATTGGGACTGACCCAAGATACTATGCTGTTCTGGCTTCGTGCTTGACACACTCCACAATAGCTACATTTGTATACAACCAAAAGATTTCCGCATTTGTTTCCACAGCTCATTCATATATATACAAGTATGTTTCATTTCCTTAGCTGATTTACTTCCTGATTAATGCCATACCAAACTGAAAATCACTGTACAGTGTGTGGCAGTTTTCTCTCTGTTTTATAAAAAGTAAAAACAGTTGCATGGCTGATTTTTAAGCCAAAAATTTCACAAAAGCCATTGCCTTCTGGTCTTCTGCACAGGGTGTTTAGGTGTGATTCTGTGCGGATTTGTCCTTAATAATGTCAAACATTTGTGAGGCAAATTTTATGATGGTGTTATTTTTGAGATGTTATTATGCACCAATGATGTAAATGATGAAAGTGCTCAATGAAAAAGGTGCGATGTTTTTCCTACTTTAATCTGATTTACATTATTTTATTTTGTTTGCCTTCAGAAAAAAATTCAACACAATTGATATTAAATAGCCTGAAAAGTCTATAAAAGCCGATCCCGTTTTTAAATGTAGGTCAGGCCTTGTACTACATTGTGTGTAGGTAACATTTTCCTACTTTTTTTCCCAAGGGCAAAATAGCTGACCCTAAAAAAACAAAAACTGCTGAGACACATGTCGATAATTAATTTGTTTGCCATTAGCATATTTTGCAAGCGCAACATTATTGATTACTATTGTTGTTTTGTGGTGTGATTAACACTTCAATAGTGAATGAATTGATTGGATTTTTTGTTGTTGTTATTGTCAGATATTGTTGTGGAGCTTTTTGAGAATGCAGATCAGGGTCACCTTGGTCAGTTGAGTAAGAGACATGTCGCTAATGTCACCAGGTAAACAAACCTTTCTCTATTTTCATTTTGCATACTAGCCTTAGGTCCCGCAAAATGTTGACCAGTCCTTGTGAATTTTGACAGTTTGGTAATTTATTGACTAGCATGCCAGTCTACTGTACCTAAGAAGCCAATTTTGCTAACAGGTTGTAGCACTGTTGGCTGTTGTTTGTTTGCTTGGCTAGTGACTAAATCAAGCTCTTATGATTACCTTATTCCTCTGGGAAGTTGGAAAGATTGATATTTTACCTGGCATCATGCCAGGCATGTTGATTTTGGCTGTGCAAATCTCACTCTGTTGAATTTGGACGGAGTAGTTGTATCCTGTAGGGTTGGGTTTTGGCCATAGTTTGAAAAATAGATTGGCTGTAAATAGAGAAGAAGTGCATCTACATTGCTGACTTACTTTTACTTTTAAACGGAAGTAAGGTATGGTGTCCAGACTCAAAGGAGGGCGTCTTCAAGACACCCAAACACCCCTGTAGCTAATACTGAGCATGGTTGTGTAGCACTGAGTCCATCAAAACCAGTCTATTTCTGTTGGATGGAATTTGACGGAATTTTTCACTAGTTGTGTGCCAGAATTTGAAATATGGGTGTGAACTATTGCTGTAAATGGTCACTTAAAATATTTTAAAATTCTAGGAAGTGGGGGACAAGGCATGAGCTCCAAATTCAAAGACATCCAGATGCCCTCTCCAGCTGACATTATGTTTAAGGATGAATGGTTGGAAACCTTGGATGTTGAGAGCACAAAATACAAACAAAAAGTACAAACTGGGACTAAACTTCCAAATATAATCTCGGGGACTTGTTATAAGATTTGCAGAATGTAATTTGAACGTGATCATTCAGCATGTCTTTGTTTTATTGACAGGAGAGCTCATGTGACCCAGTGTAGTCTGTTTCTTAGTATGATGTACACTAAACGACTACGAGAATGCAACCCTGACTACGTGAATAGAATCAAACCTGCTGAACTGTTTCTGGTATCGATGGTAAGTTCAGCATATCAGGGCTAAGATTCATCACACTTTGCTTAGCAATTAAGATTGATGCACAGGAGAACTGTTTTAGTGTTATTTGATTTTCCCCATACATCAATGTGTGTAAAGTACCGTATACTGAGTATTTTTCGGAGTTCTCTGAAAAAAACAAAATGCAGGCATATTACTTTGGTGGGATTTGAACCCACGACCTTTTCATTCTAGAGCAGATGTCTTACCCTTAGACCACCTAGATTGCACAGTAGCTAAAGGCAGTTTGAATCCTATATTTTAGCAGTGGGTACTGTAACAATATAATGTTAACGCGAATTATAAAGAATGCGTAAGAAGTTAATGATGAAGATGTGATAACTATGGTGATTTTGATTGTTACTTACAGATGATTGCAACCAAGTTTTTGTATGATGAAGGTGAAGAGGAAGAACTGTACAACGATGAGTGGGCAGCAGCAGGTAAGGATGCTGTTTAGAGAGTGTCTCCAAAGTTGGGCACTTTCTAGTTGCAAAAGAACATTCCCCTGAGCACTTCATTGTTACCTCCTGCATGGTTTCAAAGATACTTACCCTAAGAACAGCCACTTTTATAGAACTGCTTAAACCAACCAATCACATGCCTGTAGTTTTATCTGTACTGATGAGAGCGCTGTTTTGTCTTCTCGTACTCAGCTAAAGTTGACGTTAACCGAGTTCATGACCTTGAGATGGAGTTCCTGGCTGCCATTGTAAGTATTTATTATCAGCCAGTCTTTAATCCTCCTAGTTTGGGTACAATTTTCCAGTGAGGTGACCAACCCAACTGCCAGGGTTATGTATGGTGGAACAACTGTGCACAGAACTACTCGTGTATTGTAGTATTGTGTACTATGTAGATGCATTCACTACATGATATCATATTGCAGGCTGGCATAGCTGGTTTATCATGGTCGGACAGTAGCAGGGTTGATTGTGTACTTTGTATATACACAGTCACCACATGATATATTAGTACTTTCACTCGCCGCCTTGCTCACGTTGGGAAATTTCTCTGTTCGGAAAAACAATTTATTATTTTTTTTTCTTCTTCAGGTGAAGCATTTTCTAATGCACCAAGAAATCATAATCTATCGCAACAACTTGTTTTTTTCTTTTGTAGTGCATGAGTTATACGTTCTTAGTCTAATTGCCAAATAAGATTTTAAAAATTCCACTCTGTTCAAAATGAGGGAAGATGCTGGTTCATCCTTATAAATATTCCTAATGTATTTACATTTGTAGGACTGGAAGCTGTTGGTGGATCCACTGGATTTCTATGAGTTTCTCCTTGGAATAGAAACGAGGTAATTTATGCAAATAAAGTTCCAAGCACAAGCTTCACTAAACAGACGGATGCATACAAAGCAGACATTTTGTACAGTTTCATTTGTTTTCTTTATAAATAAAAACAAACCAGTAAAAACCAGCCAAAGATTCAATGGAAGTTACACCTGTGAGCATGATTTGTCGGGACCATAATTAGGTTTGCCGTTCAATCAGAGTGCCCTCTAGAGTTGATATATATTGTTTTTAGTGTATCCAGTTCAAAGTTACAATATTACGTATCACACGGATAAAAACTGTGCAAAAACAGGAAACAAAACTGAACACTGAGAACTTGGCACACTTGCCTGCTATCAGAACTCTTGTCAGATAATGCTTGTGTGAATTGTAAAGAGGCATCCTGTTCAATCAATCTATCGTTTAGCCAGGTCTGAATGGCTAGATCGCGATCAATGGCCGTAGCCGGAGTTTCCTCAGCGATCGGTAGCCGTAGCCACTGTCTCTAGTTTCAGACACAGCTTATGTTGCATTTCCTCATTCAATGGTTTGTGCTCTGACTCTTTTCTCTTGTGACAGGATTGCGTTGAGTGAAGGAAGAAAAAGAGGCTGGTTTACGTACACTGATTTGAGTATACTCATGCAGCACCCTGGTTGGTATGAAGCGTGCTCCACTCTCTTAGAACACATGGTTAAGGTAAGAGTTTCATTGATTGATACATTTCACAATGCGCAGCTCACTTAATACACTTGCCTATCCTGTCCGCCATTTTGGGAGTTAAAATGTACACAAAGGAATTGAATCCCCAAATGGTGGAAATGGTTGACCTGCATTGTGTTGAGGTGCGTACCGCGTTGTGCAAGGGGTCAATAGTTTGTACGATTTAAAAAAAATATGAAATGACAATTGTGTATCTGATAGCTTACTTGCTCTAGAGTTCATACTGTTGCCAATCACAGGAGCAATTTTTATAAATCCGGTGATTTGCAGTACAGTGGCGCCCTCTACAGTCTGCCCAGGTGAGGCCATTTTTGCAGTGCATCTTGGGAAATGTTGGCAAAATAATAGTAATCTTGCAGCGCCTGCCACATGAGCACGATTGTTAAAGTTCGTTCATGGTTTGCAAAGCAGTGAGGTTGAAGTTTTTCTGTACCTATCGAATTGGATGGTATTTTTTGCGAGGCCTATAAATGTTTTTTACATTTATGTCAGTCGTTTAAAGCTTTATTGAGGACCTACTGCATTTTTAATCATCCGAAATGCCGCTGGTGTTCTGTGTTAATTTGAGACCAACACTTAAATGGATTTCAGACCTACATCTGCAAAATACACCTACAATGTGACAGTAGTTACACTGTAAAAACCTGTAATGGCCTCATGCTTCGACCCTTGCATAGTCTTTCCTAAAGCCTAAAAATAATTCCTCTGTCCTATTTTATTTTGAGTGAGATCTCTTATGATATTTATTTAAAACATTCTTCCTGCTGGCTAATTCCAGACAGTATATTTGCAATTTGGCACTTAGGCCCTGTGCAGAGCACGGTTAATTTGTCTTGAAGGTGTAATTGAGCAAAACCTTTGTGATGGATTCTGAATTATTTTGGTTGAACACTTATTTTGACAACATTATTGAATGTGTATTTTGTATTGTATCTCCCCTTAGGTGATCAGTATATGCACGCTTGTCTACAGTGTGTGTGCTGCCACCACTATATGGTCTGCCTTACTCCTTCACCATGCCAACATACCTCTCCAGCCGACCAATGGTTGTCTCCCCCTACCCCTGGGCTCCCACTTTGCAAAGTCTACCGAGACCAGCCATGGCTTCAACCATCCTTTGATTGACCTTGTTCTGCATTTCTATCTGACCCACGACTCAAGAGTTGCCCCTGACACGCCTGTTCACTGCACAGTGCCTTGGTATGAACTGGAACAGCAAGACCTGTCAAGGAAGGGTCGGTTACTCCAACCATCTCATGAGAGACTTCAAGGAGTACATGAAGAGGAGGCATCTTCGTCGGCATGCCGATGTGGTTTAGATGGGATAAGCTACCCACAAAGTTCAGATAGGTTTGAAGGTACAGGGAGGTACTGCTCATGTAGTGTGTCCTGGTCTGGGTACACAACAACCAAGATTAGAACCATCCGAGCAACCCTGGTCATGTTCTACCATGCCTTAGTGACTGCTTGGTCAGACCCTCCCTCCACTACAGATGTCAGCACTGGAGACAGTTCATTGCCTCTGTCTGAATCTGCACATCGTCCATCGACTTGCAGTGCTTGTAGCAGACTAGAGTCCCTCCCTGTCTTGAACTTGACAGAGAATGCCTTACACTCATCACATCAAGTCTGTTGTGAGTCCATCAAAAGGGCGGAGTCTCCTGGTTCAACAGACTATAAGAAATGTAACAGTTCCTTAAAGTCTTCCAATCTTGGTTCCAACGATGGATGCAGAGGAAAGAGACCCATACCTTCACTCATTTCACCGGTCTCAGATCTGACCGTTGGTTTCAGAACAAGTTCTGAAATCCTTGTGTCGATGTGACACTCTTAAATAGTCAAAGAAATTACCATTTAGAGTCCAAGGGTAATGTCACAGAGCTGCTAAATGATTGCTTACCAGAAATCGGATACCAGCCAAAATGTAGATGAGATGCAAATGAGGGCTCTTTGGAATGTAAGGTGGCAGCAGACATACTGGGTGATTTTCCATTGTTTACATAATTCTGAGCATCTGCGCACTTTCAAGAACAGTGGATTTACCTGGTAAGTCTGCTGCCACCTAGAGTCCTCAAATGTCTGTCATTGCATGTCAATCCGTTCAGCAATTATTTCCACTGAGCAGGTTTATGAAGGATGGTCCTGGTCTCAACGAGACACTAGGTAGCAGCAGACTTGAAAGTTTCGTGTGGTTTATGAAAGGCTTGGCCCTCTATGGCCAGATCACCACACTAAAAAGTCTTATTCTTCGACATTTTCATTGCAGCTGTAGAGGAAGGTGCTGTGATACAGACACATGTATTACTGAACATAAAGTGATAACAATGGAAAGTCCTTGTAAGTTTGCTGCTTACTAACCTCTCGGAAGTCTTCTGGTTGGTCTTGGTCTTACAAAAAAAGTGTCAGGTATTTTCCTGAATTGTAGTCAAGTCCCATTTAACTGAACTAAACAACTATGTCTTCCAGACTAGAACCGTTCTGCTTCCACTCTTATACGCATTATTGTTAGTTTTTAATCAAAGACAAAAAGCAAACCAAAACCCAAAAGCTGTTCACCAGTGTGAAATGTCTCCTTTCATGCCTGTTGGCAACAAACAACACAACTTTTTACAGTTTTTTTTATGAACACAAATCTGTAAACAAATTCTTTCATTGGAAAAAAATGACTGTGTAAATAATTTGGTAATCAAATTTACTTTCAGTCTACACTGAGTGTGCAAACATCTGCTTCATAGCTTTTTGGCATGAGGCAATATTTATGTGATTAACATTACTAATGTTACTGTTTCCCCCCCTCCCCAAATCACCAAATGTAGTATGAAGTGTATTTAAAGCATGAAATTATCTAATTCTTACCAATTTTAATGTAATAGTTGTTTTCAGTTTATACATTTTACCCAACATTTATTGCCTACGCATGGAAATTGAATTTCATGTAATCTGCTGCAATATTGCTCTTTTTTCAAAGTACAAAACAATTAATCCTACATTTTAAGTGAATAGAATAGACCGATTTCCATCACACAAGTAAGCAGTAGGTTGTTGCTTAATGAAGCAACCTTCAGCGCTGCTTACTGCAAGAAAAAACACCTTGAACTCCCCATGACACTTGACAGAAGTTTTGTCTGGAAGGAATGCATACCGCAAAGTGTTAGCCTCTTACCAAATGTTATTTTTCTATACAGTATGCCAAAGATGAGATTTCTACACATTTTTTAAAAGACTTCCAGAGTTTTGAAAAATTTCAGGAGGGAGTGCAGCTTATTAATGGGGGTGAGTTGTTACAAAGCCTTGTTGAGTACACCACCAGGTTTTTAATGCACCTTATATATGTTAGCTGTAACAGAGTGCTGTCATGGATGCATCCATGCAGGTTGCAGAGTAGGATTTGGTAGCCCCAAACCAGTGGCTACGTTTTTTTCATTTTCATCCACTCTCATCCCTGTTGTGCACACAACAAAAATCACGTTTTGTACATTTTCCAATGTATAAAAAGTATAAAAAGGGAAATATTACTTGGAAAGACGTCATGATATTTCACTTGTCATTATGTAGTAGGCAATACTGTAATGTAACACAGTTAATCAAGTATCAAGTGTTTTTATCAAATCTGTAAGATTTATCAAATCTGTTAGATTTGCTCATTTAGTTACTAATTAAACCCTCTGTATGATGGAGATTAAATCTGGTATGTTGAAATTTAATGATACTTGTATATTTTTTTATTTCTTAGTCTCAATATTTTATTTGTTTTTTTTACATAAATTACTATCGTACTCTTCATTGCTCTTTCAATTTTGCAAGTTTACAGAGAGAAAGCCATTCTATTCCAAGTCAAGTTTTAACCTAGATTCACATTAGGGGCCATTGTGTTTAAACTTTCGCCAAGGAATCACAAATCTTTTGGAGTTATTGAGTACAATTAGGGAATACCCTTCATGAATAGAAGACAAGATTTATACTCTTGTGATTTTAATTTGATTTGCATTTTAGTAGCCCTTAAAAAGATCAGTTAGATTGTGATTAAATAGTTCTTAAAAGTACAGTACATTGACCAAAATTTGATAAAAATGCTGGACTTACCCCTTGT
>CM021531.1:20018392-20031634 GCA_010994315.2 Pisaster ochraceus
AGGCATCAGTAAGGCCTACTGCATCATTTTAGAGCGTAAAAACACAACTTAAAAGTTGACCAAATTTGATAAAAATGCTGGACTTAAAATAAACTTGACAAAATAAACTCAGTACCTGGATCTCAGACAACCTGTAAAATTTCACAAATGCAGGTGTACTCTTCTGAGCGCTGTGGTCTGGCGCGCTGATGCGATGATAGTAGTGGAATGGTTGTTTGACACTCAGGTATTTTGAGCAAAAAAAGACATTGTTAGAGTGATGTGTTATTGTAAACAGGACTGCTGTATAAGTTAGTACCGGGCAGTCAATGCAGCATGGATAAAACTACTGATTTTTTTCAACTCTCTTTGCTTAGGATCTGCGTGTGAATCATTAATTACTACTGGGTCAAAATTTCTGGGAAATAAATAAAATTTGTTGTTTTGCTTGCTAGATAAATGTTTCTTCTTGACTTCTTTCTGTCTGTGTTATGGAGAGTTTAAACCAAGCCACTGTTTCTGCCCAAACGCTCAATCACTAACTAGAAGTACTTACAAAATAATACACTATAATGATAAGGTATTAATTCAATAAATCTTAGTCCTTTAATAATAAATTAAATCTGCACTTCAGCAAATCTGTTTCCTTTGCAGATGAACATCAAAAAAATGAATGGTAACATTGGTCTTTTTTGTTAGTTTTATGAACTCAATGACAATCTTGATTAATTTAAGCCTTTTTTTTGAATGGTAGAAATATTGTATAAATCTCAAGTATCAAACAATCTTCAGAACTTGAGGAACCACAATAGGTTTCATCACACCATAACCATTGTCTTGTACACTGGAGGCACATTTGAGAAAAGCAAGAAAATATATGATTAACAAATAGGTACCAGCCTATTTGTAAATACTGAATTTTTAAGAATGAAAACAAAGATGGCTGATGGGTACACCATACAGCAGTGACATAGCTTTCCCATGTGATCATAGGCAACCTGAAATAAAGGACCTAATTGCTAACGAATGATGCTATTAGGAAGAAAGAAGCTGGAAGTAAACCATTTACAAGAACGTTGCTAGAATGTTAGGAGTTTGAGAGCCACAACAACACAACTGGATTCATTTATCACCCACTCCTGACCAATGGAGGTTGCCAGGAAAGTAGACTGGTTCCTTTGATTTTCAGCGTTGTGAGTGTACTGTAGAGTTCAGGGTGACCAATGAAGATGGC
Organism: Pisaster ochraceus; assembly: GCA_010994315.2. Lineage (NCBI taxonomy): Eukaryota > Metazoa > Echinodermata > Asteroidea > Forcipulatida > Asteriidae > Pisaster > Pisaster ochraceus. Next base: position 20,019,606 of record CM021531.1, read on the forward strand.
CGGAAGGGTGAATGTGTAAATTACAGTGAATGAAAGCCTTCATATAGTCTTCTCTACAAAACATCTCAATTTGGATGAGTTCAGTTGTTTATACCCCATTCTTTTGCACATCAAACCTTCAGAGAAAGCTGGTTGCATTTGTACACATCTAATTTCTAATACAGTGATGAACCATTAACCAATAACATCATACATAAACAAAGTTACCATAAGAATGTGTCGCTGCCGTTAACAGTGACACTGATAATCCATAAATTAATTTACAATGTTCACATATAAATAAATTAACCCCCCAAACTAGACTACATTTCCTAATGAAGGCACTAGTAATAAGATCCACTCTTATTTAGGAAGTGAACCATCTCTCAATACTTGCTATTTTGCGATGCAAAAATACAATTTTAGATACATGTACATGTATATTACACTCGATCAATCAATAAAACTTGTCATTGCATATCTGAAATTATTTCCATATTGCTGAGTATTTCAAATTTAGTGTTGCAGTAAATTGCAGCCATGAAAAACTTCAATAAACAAACATATAAATATCAACTATATCATGTAATACTAAATTTTGATTTTAAATTTATGTGTAAAAACTAGGAACATTCATAAGAAATATTCGGTACTTCCACTACGACTTTTACAAATAATTTAACGCGGACTAAAGACTGGGGGGAAAACAATTTTTGACATCAGACATTTGCTGAGTTCCAATTGGTTATTGATTGTTGCTATCGTCAAATGGCTCACCTTTGCATTTGGCTGAAGTATGAGCTTGTTTTCTGTCACCTAGCCCCTGCCTAGTTGACCTAGTAGACCTCAGTTAAGTCAACTGAGACTGAGCTGGATACCTTGATTCACGTCATCATGATCATAGCAGGACTGTGGCTTCACTCTAAATTATGATCTCTGATCCTGTTCCTGCAGGCGCACATGTTGACTGTCACAGCACAAGGAGCAGGTCATATATATCTTGGGATGAGATGTCCAGCGTGCGCATGCAGTAACTTGATTCAAGTTAATACATGTACTTTCATACAGTCACAGGCCTGCTAGGAGCATGACGACAGTCCCCCTTCAAAGAGCAGAACAAAACCTTGATTTAGTTGCAATGCTTTGACCACCACCAAGGTGTGTTCAATTTTGCCAACTAACTGTAGCAACCCCCTTGATTCTTGCTTGCATGAGTGATGCTCAGTAACACTGTTAAATATTTAACCAAGTTTAAGAGTAGAAACAAACCTTAATATAGTTGCAATACTTTGACCAGACCCATTACCACAAACTAGTTATTAACATACAGAGATTAACCAAATGTCATCTCAGACTCCTGGCTACAACTAGAGCACACTAATTGAACCGTTACGGACAAACCAACCGGCTCTTTCCAGAGCCAGGACCTCTACCTAAGAGATCTTTTCACATGGTGTACTGGAAAGAAATAATGAATATTCTATTCTACACTAAAAGCCTCCAATCCTACATAATATTTAGTAGATGAACTTACTCCAAGCCTTGGTTGGATGGCCCCATGCAGGACCAAAAACTGCAAGTAAAGTTCAATTTATGTTGATCAAACATCCAGTGTCTATCACCGGCACACTCAAGTCCAGTGTATAAAAACACCTGATTCAACAAGTCATCGCTGTATGTAAAGCGTACTGATGATAATCAAGTCATCATTTTATAAGCTATCCACTCACCTGTGCCATCAACAGACAACAAACAAGAAGTCAATCACGAACATCAAACCGGCACATTAAAAAATGCAGACGGCTTGTCACACGATAGCATCACTAGCCGCTTAGCCTATTACACTGTATGTGCCTATTTGTCACCTTGAGACTCACGCAGGCAGCTAAGACTGTTACGATGAGCGTCCTTGGTGCTTCAGTGCATGTGAGTGAAGTGATCAAACCATATCTGCTAATCCGTACAAGGTTTTACATACAGAGGTGGCTAGTTGAAATAATGAACACATTAATTTGTAATTCATGATTGCAGGTTTGACGTTAAAAACAATGTCTAATATCCAAGATCTACATCCAAAAATTATGTTCTTAAACATGTTTGTCAATAAACTCTTGGTTTTTAAATGAATTTTTTTACAGGATGACAACAAGCTACATAAATTAGTTTAGCACAAAATCTCAAAATATTCTGCCGACAGAAGAAATGATAGTGTTAGAAAAGAACAAATATACTGTATGATTCAACTTATAAAAAATAAACATTACAAAACATAATTCATATAGCATGGCTTCAATAATTTCTGCTTTAATTTTCCCCTTAAGATTTCATAAAGAAATTGTTATTGCCATAGTCCTCACTCTTCATACTCTGTAAGGGTTACAATGACTTGGAAGACCAGGGCATTTTTGTTGCTCACCCTCTCCTCCCCTAACCCCCACTTCCCCACTTACCAATTTCATTAACAAACCCAACACATGGCAAGTCACATGACATGACACCTGACAGAATCTAAATGTATACAAAGGAGGCAAATTCTAGTCTCAAATTTGTATAAAAGGAAAAGAGGATGCGTGACTGGTCCCCTGTCTTTACCCATTAGGATAAAGACACTGGTATAAGAATTCACTGGTTTCATTGGATGCCCTATTGCTTGTGTGCGTGTGTGTATGTGGTACAGAGAATGCCGATAATCTTCTTATTCAACTACTGGGCTATGCCCGGTGCACACACATGTACACGCTTGAAAACAGATCATTTTTTAGATCACTTGCCCATTAAAGACATCAGGCAAAAGTGGGTCACAGGTTCATGAACATGTCTGACGATGGCGGTAGTTGTGTGATGTTATGAAGGCCGGTATCTGGCACCATCTGGCACTAATCACAAGCCTCAACAGTCTGATTATGCTACAGAAACACAAGCCATTAAAATCTGTAAATGTCTTTATATGGGTGTCTCAATGGAGTTTCATAGACAAAACAATTTCTTAACGGCTAGAAAAAAAGTGTTTTTTTTTAACTGAAAATAATCCCGTGCGAGTGAAGGAAAAAGAATTTTTAATCCTAAAGTCAATTAATTAAGATATGAAGGTCGAAGACAATCTGAAGACAGCGATGGAAGATGGAGGTGTCTGGACCTTTGCTGAGGTATCGTTCCGATGAGAGACCTGGTTAGGATTGATAAGCAAGTTTCTCTGCATGCTGGGTGTTTAAGATGCGAAGATCTAAGACGATTTGAAGACATCGATGGAAGATGGAGGTGTCCGGACCGTGGCTGAGGTACAAGTATTGCTCCAACAACCCTGAGAGTTGAGTCTGAACTGCACGAGTCGTTTCTGGGTTTGTGAGGCCTTTACGATCTAGTGAGAAAATATAACGTTTCATTTAAATATGACTTAAATTGAGATCATGGCCAATGAAATTCTGTACTTACAGTGAAAGCATGAAGCATAGAAATATGTACTAAGCAGCACTATGAACTTGAGCCCTGGATTTTCACTTACATATAAACAAAGTAGGTCAAAAATAACATCACTTGCAATTTGACATAGTTAGACAAAAACAGATTGAAAACAACAAAATCAAATAACAATGACTAACCTGAGGCTATCAAAACAATAGCATGTAAGAGAACAGTTTCTGCTCGAGTCAGTTTAAGAGTGAGGAGTTGCTTGGCAACAGAGAACATTGCTTCCATTAACTCTCCAAGTTCTGTGGCAAGAAGAAGAGACATTCAGAATGAAATGTTATACTGAGCATACAAGTGTACCTACATGTGAAACAAAAATGGCCACCTGCTACAAATAATTCAAACTTACAAAACGCCTCAAACATAAGATTCAAGGAAGGTGCAATATTTATTAAGTTCAAACCTTTAAACATTCTAAATAAAGACTAAAATTCAAATCCAGTCTTTATATTTTGTTTTGCATAAATAATATGTAAATATGTAAATATGTAAATAATAAATTTTGATGAAATTGAAGTTTTAGTACGGCAGAATAAATAACTGTATTCTATTTTTTCTGATTTTTTCGCACCTGTCTGTTTGACCCTCTCTCTGGTGAAGTTCTCGCCTACCAACAGGACAGAGTCTTGGTTCACATCTAGTATCTCACACAGCTGAAGAAGAAGTACCTCAAAGCATCCTGTCTTCAGGAGCACAACCTACAAAAGAAAAACAACTCATTTTGTCATTCTATCCAGCAGAAATGAAAACCATTCAGGTTGGCTCAGTGGTTTTTTCCCTGCCTTTGGCCTCTGTGACCCTGAATCAAATAACCGGAGCCTTGCATGTGGATTGGGTTTTTAGTCCCTATCTGACTGTGGGGTGTTTCTCCATTTAGGTTCTCCTTCGACATCTAAAACTGACATGTCTTCATCATCTTCTCTACATGACTATCTTCAGACCTACGGGTTACAGTGCTAATCCCTTTTATGGATCCAAAGGTTTCATTATCAGAAATTTATGAAAATAACACTATCAAGTGACTTGTGTTGGATTTGAACATGTGACCTCAGAATTAACGAGGTGGTGCTCTTCAAATATGCCAGCACTCACTTGGTAGAGTGCGGGCATGTTAATCTGAAGATCGCAGGTTGAACTCCTGCTCTAGTGATTTTCCTTAGTTTAACCCAAAATTAATAACACCAAAAGTGACCCAGAGACGAAACAGCAAACAGCACAACACAACAGGCCACCAGAAACCTTAACTATATGTAGTTTCACTTTGCTACATTTTGTACCAACTTATACAATATTTCCTCTAATTGTAGTTGTCAGATTAAGTTTCAGATCCTAGTCATTATGTGATGTTTTTCTTAAGATGCTACCACAAACCATTCTAGATGTTGAGCATCATGGCTAAGTGGTCTAGTCCCCTGACTTTAGTTGTGGTGTTGTCAGAGTGTGGGTTCAGTTCCCAGTCATGAAACTTGAGTCTGTGCTGTGTGTTGTGTGTTGCATGTAGAAGAACCTAGTTTGCCCCGATGTTTGTGGCATGGTCTGGCAGCAATATGCCCCACCTTGCCTTGTACCACTTAAAAGGTGGTCGTTTATGACAGTCAATGTACATTATAATATTATTACTATAATTAGATTGCATTTTCAGCATGCAAAGTGTCAAATCCTACTAAATATTCACCAGAACAAAACAAAAAAATAAAAAAACCCATCATGCATATTTACTAAAAAGCAGATTGTATTTATGTGGAGACAACTTCAAGGTCCTGGTTACCTGATCTGGATGAGGAATTGTATCAAACCCTGGGATGGACTTAGTGAAGGCAACAATCCGTCCGATGGCCGGAGAGAATAAATGAGAAAATAGCTCCTCAGAGCTGGACTCAGTACTGCCGCTGGTCTTCTGTAGAGACAAATTCAGAGATTAAAGGGAAGGAAATGGTCAATCAAGATGAAGCTATGAAGCTACAGGAATATTACTTGGTTTTAATTAGATTTTTTTTTAAGGGGGGGGGGTAACTATTTTCCTCTATTTGTATTTGAGTTTTACATATAATAAATGAGTATAACTACACACAAGAATTCAACTAATATGTTAGTAAGAATATTTTTGTATTGAAGGAGACAACCTTGTGATAGAGACGGCTCTAGAAAGAACCATCCGAACCACCACCCCTCTGAAGAAAAGTTAGTTCTGAAGATGGCTCTAGAAAGAACCATCGCTGGCTCTTTTCTGAACAAACTTCTCAAGGAGAGGTTATACCACATGATTGTTATTCATAAACAAGTTGATTCTTAATGACTTTCAAAACCCTGGCAGGATTCAAATGGGGGTCCTAGAGGTGGAAGGCAATGAAAGATACTACTCTGCCAGCCTGACTCGTAAATATGGTTACTTTATATCAACAAAAACACAAACCTGGGGAGGAGTTGATGATTTGGAATTCTCGTCTGGAAGATGTTTCCTGATTGCACTGAGTAAAATATGCTCTAGATTGTTCCACTGATCCTCCATGACCTCAGCATAAGCCTCACATACGGTGTCTACGATATCTATCCCATCAGGCCCCACTCTAAAATGGCGTCCAGTCTCTGTGGTAACAGCATCCACTGGCACATTGCTTCCTTTCCAGTCATTGTTCCCAACATGGGGATTTGCATTGGTTTGCACCAGGTTATTGCACTTGTGTTTGGTCTTTGGACTTTGGATTTCATGTTGGACGGGTGAAAGAACTTGGCGCTGGTGAGGTCCCACTCTGGGAGTTCTCTGTGAGACACTCAGTAAGACTTTGGTTCCATTTTCATACTGCAGGACGGCGTTATGGCCGCTTTTCCCGCAGGAACCCTGAGATATTTTCCCCTGAGGTTTGACAGGAGTGATTTGCATTTCAGAAAGTTTTCTCTTTTCACCTGTGGAATGAGACGATTTGTTCTGTCTGTATTCAAATTCTGACCTCTGATCAACTACATCTAAGTTTGTTGCAGTCTGCATGGGGGAAGGTTCACATTCTCTCAATTGACTTTGTGCAGGGTTGGGGTTACCGATTAAGAGAATACCAGGTGGAATTTCAGATGTTTCACAGCGTGGTATAGAAGCAAGATAGCGAAGGCGATTGGCTGCAGATAAATACTGTGGACTGGTCATTATGTAGGGATGGTTCCTGTGGGCTGCGGCCGATGCAGAAAGACCAAGCATTGCTTTGGCCTCAGAATCCTTTTGTCGAGTGATATCAATAGCGCCCTCTGGAGTCAGATTCTTCTGTTTCTTTCCACCACGTGACGAGCCCCTCGCGGTTATTGCACTTGAGTTTGCCAGTTTCCCGTTTGCTGTTTTCAGTTTGTGAAGTTGAGAGACTGTCTCTGTCTTGGACTTGGATTTGTCCGTGGTCTCTTGACTGGTGGATTGTCTAAGGTCCAGTGGTTCCCTGGATAGAGTTACAAGGTCAGACCGTCTCACAACCTGCTGCTTGGCGGCTAGGAGCTTGTCTTTCTCTTTCTTGGACATTCTACCAAAGCGAACAGCTGTAAAAATCAAGGTCAAGGATAAATTAAGGTCACAGCACTGACTTTGGTTACACTTTTGATTACCCCCTAGTGAATCAAAGTTTTATCTTCGGTGTTTGCATGTAGATTTCTCTGGTATTGATCATTTCATTGCAAATCAAGGGATAACTGATCAATCAATACACTGCTTTAACACACACTGATAGTTGATGTACTTTATTTTCAAACCTTACTTTTAATTAATAAATGTTTGTTCAACTTGTCTATTTCGTTGTCTTTCCTCAGAGTGAAAGATTAAGAAAAATATTAAACAATTAAGTGATTAAAAGAGTGGGATGAGGTCTTGAACAATCATATAAAACCGATAGGGTTGTGGCCGTGTGATAAAAGACCGAGCCGAAGACGATGTTCTTTATCGCCGTGCTACAACCCTGCAAAACTTTAAACCACTGTTCAAGACTGAGTCACCACTCTCTTATTCCCATTCATAAATGCCCTTTTTTGTTCAAAAGCGTGGTAATGTTGAAAAATCTGTAAAACTTTTCTGTAAATTTTCAATTTCCTTCATGTCCCAGGTTCTGTTTCGTGAAGGGTAGAAATACACGTGGCGCTCAGCAGTCATGCGTACATGAATAGACTGTACATTGAGCACCAGCATGGATCGATTGCAAAAGGCGTAAATTCTTTATAGACTAAGAGCTGGATAACTTATTTATAAATGATTTTGATATAACTGTTTAGGAAGCAGGTTTAACAAGCAGGAAACCAGTCACATACGGTACGCGTTATATAGTGTTTGCGCTGGTTTACCTTAATCCGGTAAGCAAAATTGTTTTGTGCTGAGCTACTTTTTGTGCTTAAAGCGGCTCTATGAAATTGGGCAACAGACTACTTTCCAATCACATTTTGCGTGTATGTTAGCCGTAAAATGAGATGCATGCTGGTCTAGGTGACAGAAATTTGTCAGTATAAAAGACCAGCATGCATCTCATTTTACAGGTAACGCGTGAGTAAAATGTGTTTGTAAAGTAGTCCATGGTGGTCATAAAATAGACACACTTAGACTGTGTAGCAATGACTATGGCCAGAGTGTATGCTTTGGTAGCTTAATTTACCGTTTCTGGACATTCCGATGTCCATGCACTTTTTCAGGCGGCAGGACTGGCACTGGTTACGACTGCTGCGTTTGATCTCACATTGGTCATTGTTGAGGCAGGGACGGTATGTCAAATTCTGCTGGACAGTCCTGCGGAAAAAACCCTTCAACACACAGAAAACAAAGAGAGAATAGAACATTTTAGGGCTGAGTCTACTATGACTGACGTAATATTTTGATACAATAATATTCATGTACTATTACTACTATGGTAAAGTCAATTACATTCTGTAAACTTGGTAGTGATCCCTGGCTATAGGGCAGTTACAAGTTGAATGGCTTCTGAATGTCAACCCCGAACAATGATATTGGCTTAGCAGGGAGACTGCCAATATTAGATAGCTCAGTTGGTTGAGTGCCGCCGGTACGTTAATTCCGGAAGTCGCAGGTTCAAGTCCCACTCTAATCAATTTGTCTTTGTTCAACCCCAAACTATTAAAAATTTATCCAGTCAATTTCCCTTGTGGTCTATTACTTGATTATGTAAACTTACTAATGAAACTCAAGTAAATGGAACAACAAAAACAATATAGCATTTATTACAGCATGAAATGAAACTGATCTAGAAACACACTGACCTAATTGAAAGTAAAGTTTTTGAATTCCAGTTTGTTCGATTTTCTTTCAGTTTCCATAGCTCTGATTTTATTGAGACCGGAAGGGAGAAAATAGTTTGGTACCTTTTACATGTTATGAGAATTGGTATTCATGATATACTGTTGCATACAGGGTCCATGACAAAATGGAGGTGCATGTATCATTCTAAGGTCTCTGTAAGGGAATGGTTTGATGGCTAAACTGATTTCGTCTGTCTGTTTGATTGTCAATCCTACCTTGCAACCTTCACATGAATGTACCCCATAGTGGAATCCTGATGCCCTGTCACAGCAAATCTGACACAGAATGTTCATGTCAATATCAAAATCTGAAATATAAAAAAAAAGCCATTAATAATGCTGTGAAACTATCTTGAAGAGTCCCTTTGAAAGATGAGAATCTTTAATATTTTAAGACTCAATTTCTTTTAATTATTTATTTATGCTTTTATAGATACATTTGCAAAAAATTGTTAGTGGCCTGACGTTTTGACCCTGGTACAGTCTTTCTCAAAATTATTTCATTTATTGGAAGTCATAATTTATGTCAAGTTTAATCCTCTAGCTTTCAATCAATACATAATTCAATCAGCCTGAAGATTGTTCAAGTTTTTGCATATTAATATTTGGCAAATAAAAGAACAGAGATCTGGGGACAACTTCCTCAAACCTATGTTAAATGGAATGATTAAACACTTCACAGGATAATATCACTGCCACTTTTCTATTTCCCCACACTACCACGAAGTGACCAGCCTTACAATGCCCCCCCCCAACCATACTTGACCGATTTTACCATATACCATTGTTCTATTGTGCAATCCCTCTATGCCTGGCTGCAGACCATTATTACCAGAAGTGATCCATTTAAACATTGACCCAGACTCATCAACTTTAATCGCCTCAACAAAAGTACACTACGGTATATATACAACTGTAAGTAGTTAACCAGAGACTCTACTAACAAAATATCAAAGTTATTCAAATTCCAGTTCATAAAAACTAAAAATCAATTACAGGATTGGTAATGGTTTAAACAGAAAAAAAACCCCAAACAAACATGATGGCTCTACTCCAAAAAATGTACACTTGACAGTAACGTAAAAAACATAGCAGTTGTCAATGACATGTGACCTTTGACCTTTTTTTCTGCAGAGAGGGAGATATTGACCCAGCTTTGTGCTTTTCTGGTCTCTCAAGAGGCTAAGAGCCAAAGGTGGTTGGCTCTGATAAGCAACTGCTTGGATTAATGTATAAAGTTCAGATATAGATACCTACGGGATATTCCCCTTTTCTTTTTCTCTTTCTCTCTCAGACAAAAATGAAATAATTACAATAAAAAATGCATGTGCACAATAGGAGACTTTGGAGCACTAGATGGTATCGGACTTACCAGGTAAACTTTTCAACATGCGCACATTTCTGAGAACAATGGATTTATGGATTTACTTGGTAAGGCCTGCTGCCATATAGTGTTCACAAACTCTGCCATTGGTTTTCTTCAGAGAAATGTCAACCAACAGACTCTCTGCAAAACCCAGCAGCAAGTATATCAAACCAACAAGTAAATACAAAAATGCTGAAACATATGCAAGGGGTGTTGTCATTATAGAAGTTCTGTTTCTTGCGTGTCAAAGAGCTTGACTTCATTCCTAAGAGATCTTCAGATGAATCAGGGGAAACATATGACAAATGACAGACCTGATTATGTGCAAGTACTGGAGGACAACAATATGAAAAAGCCTGTTTTTAAATTTTAAGCAAATTCATCATCCAATATCCAGCTCCTAATAAAACCAGTTAATCTCCGGATAATACAGCTCTACAATTGAAATTATGATGACCCACATTTCTCCACAGATTCTCCACACAATAAGTTAAATATGACCTTCATATATACAAATTTGTGCCATACATGTAATTACTGGAGGAAAATCTAATTGTCCATTGTCAGCATACAAAGAATTGATGGTATTTAATCAATTTGGTTTACAGGCTTGAGTTTATAGAACCTTGACCCATTGTCTTGGGCCACTGATGGTCAGTACCCTCAGGCTATATTCAGCAGAGGAACTGACCCAAATAACAGAAATGGTCTTGTGGCGTTAACCACAAGTGACCTTAATAAATGAGAACCAAATTTATGACAACTTAATAAATGACATTCACTGGATTTTTAATGAGCAAATTTCGCCCAAGCTTGTTTTATACCATACATTTGTTTTGTTTAATTATGTATTATGATCAAGGTCACCATATCTTTAATTTATTTTAGTGTGTTTTATGAAAGCTCCTTAGTGTTTTATTTCAACACAGAATGTCCACATATGACATTCCACACAATTTATTAATTGCTTGAATAGACGTTTATTTATTATTTTTTAATATTTTATTTTCATTTTTTGAAGAGTGCAACTATAACTGTCCAGTCTTTTTATCCACTTGTTATTCAAATCAATTAAGTTTGACACAAAAACTATACAGTCCAAAGGACTAAGATTGTCATAAATATGACAATATAGGGCCTACACCACTCAGTGAAATCAAATTAGCTGATCATGAATAAGGGTAGTTAACACGCGGCTCATTTAATTTCTTATCTCTAAGGCCAAGCTAACATAATTTTCATACTAAAACCAATCCTCCAGAGAAATAGTCTGTCTAAAATACTGTCGATAGTATTTGAAGAGACCAAAAATCACTGTTGCTTATTTTTTATTGGCACAATTAAAATAGACACAAAAAAACAACCAAACATCATCTATAACTGATAATGAGGCTGAAAAATTTTTCAAAAACAAAACTAAATACCTCATCTAATTCTACCTTGCCAGAAAAGTGTAAGTCTCTTTGTTTCACTTTCAATTTTGTAGGAATATCCATCGGAAAGGCTGGGTAAAAAAACAAACTAACATTGCTGGCTATTTATAGAAAACTTGACAAATTTAGAAAACACATTCATGTTCTACATCCCAACCCTAGGCATACCAACTCAAACATAGACCATTCCATTTAAAACAATCAGCAAATAACAAATAACAAATAACAAATAACAAATATTTTAGCTGTACAGTCATTCCTATCCAGCCATCTGGTACAACTTGAACTGTTTTTACATTATAGAACTTGAATACTTTCAATATGTCTTTCATGCAGATAAAAAAGTTGACCCACAAATCCCTTGTTGTGATGAGTTCACCTGCACTTACTGTAAATATTCAAACCACATGGGATGAAGGATATAGGACTCCAGACTTTGCTACTCCTAACGGGAAGTCCGCCTGACAACACTGAACTCTACCGCCAGAAAAAAAAAAAAAAAAAAAAAAAAA
>CM021531.1:20032634-20056270 GCA_010994315.2 Pisaster ochraceus
AAAAAAAAAGGAAGGAGTTTCATTGTGTGCATTGTAATACTTACAGAAGTTACCTACATGGTCCTATTTCACTGCACTTTAAATAGCTATGAGAATGACCAACTTATGGCTCAAAATATATGACAGCAATGCTGACAAAAAGGGGCAAGATTACTTTCTAACGGAGAGCAATGGTTAATAAGAGCAAATCAAAGGTCAAAGATGAGATTTCATTGCATCCAGTCATTCATGAAAAACGCCACATGAAAGCACTTTTATTAAAAGTTGATGACGTTCTTGACAATGGCCCACAATTTCATGGCTGTGAAAATAAGTGAAAAGTTGATGCTCACTGGTGTAGATAAATCTACACTTACTGGAAGAATTTTCACAAGTTATCACAGATTTGTTTTCTTGTATGGGTGTAAACTTCACGTTGCAAAGCCTTCTTGTCTTTCACAGCAAACAAAGAATCATGGTACAAGCCTAAAATGGTGACTGTACGTGCAGCACTCTGCAGTAAACAGAGCCATAAATTTGGGCTCAGGACTTTGATGTCCTCAAAAACCGTAGTCACACAATTCCCAACCCAGGTCATCCATGCATGAAACGGATACACACATCTTACCCTTACAATCATTTCCTCAACTGTAATTCCATTTATTTAATTCACTGTTAGATTCTCCCAAAGTTCAATATGTTATTTTGACAACTAAACAGGAAGGATCACAAAGAACATGAAGGCCCTGACCCGGTATTGGTTTAAAGCCAAGCGTGGGAAATCTGGGACTATTGTTAAAAGTTCACAGACCGGACAGAGCAAAAACCCAGCTAGAATGAGAGAACTTGTATTTGTATAGAATCTTTCTGCCATTGGAAATAATTGGTTATGAATTTTGATGTAATCTGTTGTATTTTATTTGTATAAATTGAGAAATGATTACCAAGGCAGACAGCTGTAACATCCGGCCCACAATAAGGCTTATTATATAAAATTTGTTTTGTATTGAAAAGGAGTGCCGGCAAAAAAAATAATGTATAAAAATTGTGTTTAACTATGTTGGTAAATCTTACTGGCAGGTTGTTTTGATAAAAACAGTTGTGGTAAAATGTATTTCATTCCTTTAGGATTATTTTCACCAGATTCACACAATTTTCTAGAAAAACATGAAAGTAAGCGAATACTATTCTAGTCACGAGTTCAATTATTGTTTGTTGTTTATTTACCTTGAAAAAAACCCAAAACAATTTACTAAGTGCAAAAAATACTTCAACAAGAGCTGTGTGATTTCAAACATTGTGACACTCCAAACAGTATTTTATCTTGATTTGAAAAACTAAATGAATAAATTACTCTATAAACAGACCTGCAACTTAGCAATTTTCAGGTTTTTTTTTAAAGTCATCTAAAAAATTGCATGCCTGCATTAAAAATGATTTTCATAATCTCTGTTGAGTATTCAACGATTCCTGTAACAGTGTTCAATCCACAACCTCTATTTGATATGAACTCAATAAAACCCCAACACAGGTAACAAGTACTCACAGACCACAATGGATTGGGTTTGAGGTCAACGTGGTAATTTACATTTCCCAGAAATGATATGACTCGTTGGGATGAGACCCCCCTTAGTGCATGGGTTCTGCCATTGTCGCACTATTAATAGTGTGGTGCTGACATGAGCAAAAACAGCCTTACCTCAACAAAAAACCTACAAACAAGTCTGTAAACTGTGTATCCCCTAAATTAAATAAATAAATAACTTAAAAAATAAAATCAAAAGCACAGAAATAAACAATTTATTCCATCCCTTACATACAACTTTATTAGTCTAAAACATTGCAATAACTAATTCAATAAAGCAAGCCATAAAGCACAGCTCATTTGACTTGAATAAAGTTATTTCTGACCATCTGGTTTTCTGGGTATTTTGTCTTTCTTTCTTTCTTTTTTCCTTAATTTTTGTTTTTCTCTCTGTATTTTTGAAAGATATTCACCTTCATTTCATACATAGAGGAGTAAGTTTATGACTCTGCTGAAAATTTAATCACAATTCATAAAAAACAAAAGCTATCATTTTAACAAGCAAAACTTACCAAATTAAATAATGCCTCACCTTTTTCTAAGATTATAGCCAAGAGGAAATTTAATAGTTATTCAATTGTTTTGCAGCAACCCAGTGAATAATACTGTTCAGTACTTTCACCTGACAAAAATGTACTTGGTCATTAATTGTGGCTGAGAGCAATGCCTAACCCAATATTTCTTGGAACAACCCTTCCCTTAATTTTAAAAGAGAAAGTGCACACTTGGTATGGTTTGACTCATAGCTCTGCACAAATTTGAAAAGTAAAAGCATCTTGTGAGTGCATTTCTTTACATTGATGTATACTCTGGATTTTTTGTCTGCGTTAATATGAAATGTGCAAAAACGACGCAAACATGACTTTACCCTTCAGATGCAGTAGCACTTGCTCACCTGCCAAAACTATTTACAACAACGCAGCTGCTGCACAGTAGCAACGCACAAATCATAGCCCTTTAGTGGACAAAGATAATACAACACAGCCATTTCAATCATCTTCATGGGTCTAGTCTTCTTTCTCTTATAAGAGAAGTGTGCAACATTGGTGTCATAACTGGTAGTAGTAAAAATATGAATTGTAATTTAAAGTGTATGCCCCGTCAATGTTGAAACGCTGTCAATGTTGACATTTTTGGAAGAACCAAAAATTGTTTTAATTCGAAATATACGAAACGTAATCATTTTAAAATGTGACTAATGCCTGTTCCTCAGTAAAGGGCACCAATAAGCGGGAAATTTAAGTTTCTACTGGAACATTTGAGATTGCACTAAGTCAACAACCAGGGGCATCGATGACTCAGGCCTGATACACTACAAAGGCAGTGGAGGCAATGGCCTCCATTCTTCTGGTAATTGCCTTGGTGTCCCATGAAATTATTGTTTCATGTTCCAATATTAAAATTGCTTTGCTGAGAAAATCTGCCTAACCCTTGAAAACAAGTCGAATGACTTATCAAACCTCACGACTTGTTTTGGTTGAAAACGAACACTCACTAAATCCTTCAGATTAAAGTTTAAGGACAATGTTGTACACACAATGTTGTATGACAGAATACCAATTCATATTTCTTACAACACAGTAAATATGAGCAGTGCAACAAGGTAGCCCTATCTCAATCTACCATTCAATCTATCAACCAAGTACTTTACCCAGGACTTTACTAATCTGGAGATTGACATAAAAAAAGACTTTGACCCAAATAAAGTACACTACCTTAGATTTGAGGAGTTAACAGGCCTGATGCTTCATGGAGGCAACAGAGACATCTGCCTCAATGCCCCTGGTCATTGCCTTAGTGCCCTCTAAAATGTTGCAGTAGAAATTACAATTTCCCTGTTAGTGATGGTTCCCTTTACTGAGCACCAACTGCCTTGCCTTATCAGGACTGGATTAATCAATGAACGCTCACATATTACCAAGATGTAGGGCTACATGTAATCAGATCAAATCTTAGTCAAATTTAACTTGCAAATGGCCTACTGGACCAAGACATCACCTAAAGCGTGGGCTGTACACATTTACAGGTCACATGTTTCTAGGGCATCCTGGATGGCAGAGGTTGCTGAATCCATGTCATGTGTGACATGATGGCACAGGGTTAGACACTCCTTTGACAAAGAGCACCAATAGAGTAACGTCATTAAGGATTAATGTTTAACCAGAGAAATTGCCGTCTATCTTGAGACCCACCTTTCTGTAAACACAGATGCTCAGAGAAGATGATCAAGTCACAATGGACAAAAATAATGACTCGACCCAGATTGTTTGAACAAGTCATTGGGGATAAATTTCTCTTTTGAAATCATTATTAGGGGAGACTAAATAGAGTAAGATAAGGGGAATTTTTCACACAATGCAAACTGATAAAAAGCTCTTCCAGAACTAGAAGGTACAGTAAATTGGTGAATAAACTGTGAGAGCTTGGTTACGTCAGGAAAAAAAATGTCATCTTCAAGTAACTGTAATGTTATGGTCTTCAACAAAATGTTCTTGAATTTAATTAAATTGTCTTACTTTTTAAGGCAGGAGAAATCAGTAGAAACTAGTTATAACAAATTCTAGGCTAAGAGTACCCAATGCACCACCGGACAGAGTCCAGTAAGGCCAGGGTCCAGTCAATTCTGCACTGAGCCAATTACTGAACAAGTCCCACTGTCTAGTTCTTTTCCAAACACTCATTTTTAAAAATTTACTTACTATAACTTTTGCTTTATTAGTCCAAACCTCCTAGTAAGTTCAATGAGTATAAAGTCTTGTAATTCCATTTAAGCTCCAGTGTAAACGTTGAGCTACAAGACCGGTCTCTTGTGGAAATTTTCTTGATAGTTGCTCCCTTAACAATTCATCTGTTAGCTTTCTTAAATATTTAAGATTCTATATTTGCTGAACATTCAGGAAACAGTTTGAACTTTGAAATGTTTCAAACAACCATTTTTACAACCACTAGACATTTTTTACAACCACTAGACCACATAGGTTTATTGGGACACTAGACCCCACAAGTCTTGCATAATACCCATGTATATACTGCTTTAACATGGAGGAAACAAAATTGCACACTTTAACATTCAAGTATACAGAAGACTTGAACAGTCTATGCTAGAATCATTGGACTTTAGCTAGTGTTTCAGAGGGGTTACACCCCTATGTTCTGACACCCCTATGTTCTGACACCCCTATGTTCCGATACCCCTATGTGCCGACACACCTATGTGCCGACACACCTATGTTCTGACACCCCTATGTGCCGACACCCTTATGTGCCGACACACCTATGTTCCAACACCCCTATGTTCCGACAACCTTAGTTTATTTTCCTAACCCTAACCCTAGTGAATAAATCACATGGGGTTTTTGGGACATGTCGGGTTGTCGGAACGTAGAGCAGTCACCAATCAGAAGGTATTGAAAGCCCAGCTTTGTACATCCCTTCATAACACACTTTCCATCTTACATAAAATGTACAATACTTCCTAAAGAGTGAAGTGGTTTGCAACTCTTTGATTTCAGACACAAAGACGCGGTTTGCGCTACATACTGAGTTCCTCATCAAAGTAAAACCTAACACACTGGGTTCAATAAAAGGTTGCATACTGTTGTTCTACATCAGTGTTTCCGTCAGTCATTTTTTTTCTCGGAGTTATATATTTGAGGTTACTTGATTCACCCAGTAACCGGAGATCCTCACGTTAAAGGCAAAGGGTTAAATAAACATGAGGTTTTTTTTAATCAAGTGATTGGATGATCTTTGTGGGCTGTCTTAGTTATAGGGAATGCATTCACAGCTGGTAAAAAAGTTTTTAAAATTTTTTTTTTTTTTTTTTAAACTGGCAAACTGATGGTTAAAGACAAAATAACAGGATTGGTAATACCAAACTAAGTACCATTAGGTTCAATCTGAAATCTCACTGATTATAAAGTTGATAACAGTGCCAATACCCCTTGAGAAATTTGTCCTTCTAAACAAAGTCAAAGCCAAGAAACTTTGGAATTCCCATAAAAATTACCATTACATTTTCTTTAAATTAGATTCCTACTTTATTGAATAATAAATACTGTTTCATTCCCACTCATGTGAATCTGCTAAAAAGTGCAAGTTTTTAAAACAGTCCAACATTTACTTAAAAAACAAAAAAATTAAAAAGGGGAAATGGATGGCGTCGTTATTACAGAGTGAAAAAACATTTTATAGACACTTTGCACGCAAGCTTCCTGGAACAAAACCACAACTGAAGATGATATAATATCAATTTTCTGGCAATGCCATGATGCTGCAGGATAAACCATTACAAAGTATAAAACATATCATAAAAAACAGACATTCTAAAGACAGGATATCCTGATGTAATTTGTGGTTGAAAATATAACCATCTCTCTAGACATAAGAAACTAAAAGGAGTCCAGAGACAAAGTGGGGAAAGCCAAAAATCAAATTTCTCTTCAAACAGTTCCACAAAGTTGCCACCCAGAATTTGGGGAAAGCCAAAAATCAAATTTCTCTTCAAACAGTTCCACAAAGTTGCCACCCAGAATTTGGAAATGTGATTTCCAAGTAAAAAAATGTGATTACAATATTTATATTTAAACATACATGAGTTGTTGCAATCAAAAAGGCCTGAAACTATAATCCAAATTCTAGGAGGTATGATGAAATTATGGCATTTTCACTGTATAGCAACCCAATGGTTATAGATTTCCGAGAACCTTTGGGAATAGTATCCTCAGTAAGTGAAAAATTCAGTGCAATATTGAGATTTGACCATGTTTTGTTTTTTCCGTACACGTAAGCAATGTATACTCAATGCTTTCCCGAGTCCTGCTAAAAAAAAACACCTTTTCAAAAAACTGACATAGCCTAAGTCGGAGTAAGCCAAAGCTGGCAGAGCCTAAGCCGGAGTACAAGCCAAAGCTGTGCTTTCAAAAAAGGTCCTAGGAATAAAAACTTCCTGACTTACCCAAAGCACCTGATCCAACGCGATCTCTTACTTCCCATTCCATTTTGCATCTGGTGTCCTGACCTGCCAGATTTGTTTTGGTTGCTCCGTCTCAAAGGAACCGGTCTCTTGTTCAAAAGCTTTGTGAAAAGGCTACATGGATGCATGAAAATAACATGAACATTAGTACATTGCAAAGTGTTACTGTTTTTCCCCACATTTTGAGTCAGGCCTGGACTTACACAACAGCCACAGAGGTCATAGACTCTGATTGCCTTTTCCAATGGAACTTCCCTTTTCAAAATGAAAATGGCCATGCCAATTCCAAGATGGAATCTCAGGCCTTAGCTACGTCTTTCAGAAAATGTCCAGCAACTTTTCAAAGGTCACTCCTTCTCCCTGGGAAAGAATAATGCAGTCTCCTTGAAGATTAATTTAATCAATTGTCAAAGTTGTTATTGCTGAATGAATCAATTCCATGTACGCCATTTTAATGAACAAGCTATAGAATAGAAGTAAACGCAAAATCAAACTGTTGCCATTTGACACAGAAAATTTATCATTTGAAAGAAAAAACTAAATAAATTAAAATTATCTAGATCCGATCAGCGGAATTATCTTTTCTTTATGATCTATTTTGTTTGTAAGAACGTACTCTGTATTTTTTTTTTACAAAGAAAAGAACACATAAAAACCGAATGTTGTGTGTATTTATACACAAGCAGTTTATTCAGGAGCTACATGTGTAGGCATAAATTAGTATTCTGGTACTGGTACTGGTAGTCAATCTAAAGGTTTTACTCCTACTTCCTTAACTGTAAAATTCTATCCAAGTAATCAATTGCAACCCTAAGGGCTTTTTGTAAGGAAGGAAATTCCAAATCCAACCGCCATTTTTTCACACACTATGACCCAAGATAGTTACTTCTTCACCCCAATATCATTTCCTTCTTAAATTTTGGTCATAGTGTGGATTTATTGCTCTATGGTCATAATATGATAGTTGGATACAACATGGAAGAAGTTTTCTTAAAATATGAGAAAGTAGAATTAGCTGTTGCAAATTGCTTGGACCAACTACAGAAAAAGGATCAATGCTTACAATGGATAAATGCACCAAAAAAATTATGGCCTTAATCTTTCATCTCTAGTACTAGAGTCAGAGTTTTTCTAATATAGGCTAAATGACCAAACAACGCACACATACAATTACAAAAATATTGTAGTACTCCATTTTTTGTTTGTTTTTTGTTTTTTGTTTTTTTACAGCAAGTTTTAACCAAAATTTTAATTTTCCTCTCCACCGTGCCTCAAGCGAGTTACAACCAAAAACTTAATTACCTGGCCACGGTGTTGTCTGTTGAATAAAGAGATAAAAGGAGAACATAAATTGAGCTACAAAACTCTTGAAATGCTCATGGCCACTCGTGACAAGACTGCTAAGTTTTATCTTATCACAACAATGGAGATCACCAACACGGTAAAACTAGAATTCGTTTCCATCCAGTAAACAACACACTCACCACACGGCGGACGGTCACGGAGTCAGCGCTGTGAACCCCGATGATTCACACGGCAACCAGCTGTATGAAAAAGGCCTCTGAAAATCGTTGTCGTCCCAAAACAAAACAGAGTCAAAGTTGCCTTTATTATCTAGCAGGCTCTTTGACTCTTAGTAACACTGTAGTAATTGTGGTTTTTTGATAACTGATTCAATAGTTATAGCATGAAGTTATTGACAAACGACGCTTCTTGCTTCTTATCCACAAATGTAACGTAAAAAATACAGTGACACACTGACCTAGTTCGGGTTTGATCCCACGAAACGAGATTGTAAGTTCACGCTGACCTCTGACGGCTTAGCTTAATAACAGACATCGCTCAGCCATTGTGTTGCGCGCCGGACAGCGTGATTCTTGCGTTTGCGGGGAAAAGTAGGTCAAGTACAGAGAGCTTCCAACTCTCCGATCCAATCAGATGCTAGAATGATTTCTATATTTGATTATTTTAAAAGAGGGCGCTGTTCAATAAGTTGTTATTTTTCCCAAACAATTATTGGAATTCTGTGATTGGAGTCCACCCCTGTACTGGTACACACATAATAAAAGAGGGCATGAAGACGAATGTTGTAAACCAAAATACGATTTAGGATGACTTTTGTCATCCATGGAACACGGTCTGAATATTTGTCTTTGGTGTCACGGCGTTTTGGGGGTTTTGTTATTTCATTTTGCCCCCAAATTGTAGTTTTTGTTCCCCATGACTTTTTAATTAAAACTGAGATAAAATTGAACTGTATCTATAGATGGAGTGGAGCCCCAGTTCACAAAGTGTACCTCTTTGCCGTCGGTATGATGCAATGTTTTTCCCCGCTTGGTTTTGACACTGCTTTGTTTCTTGTACCTTGTACCTTGAACCTTGTACCTTGCTTAAACTTTTAAATTAAAGAGACTTCGATAAATTTAAGCTTGAAAGTTGGTCCTATTTTGGCATGGGAAGTGGAGGGATGCTTCATGCTTCATGAAACTGGCACAGTGGTAGTAAATCGGTTTGGAAAAAGCACATTTTCAGTGATGTTACTTTTTTGGGTAATTTGCAAACATTACAAACGGCTGACCTGCAGAAAATAATTAGTTTTAAAGAGGCTGAAAGACAATTAATGTATTTTAAAATTATTTTTTTCATATTGTTAGTATTTAGCATTGTTTGTTATAATAGGAGTTTATTTATTGTGTGGTGGTGCACCAAGACATTTTGTCAGATCATGTTATAGCGCCCTCTTGGTGCCCAAAATTGCTGATGTTGTTTGGATAAATAATCGACGTCAAGAGAGGGCGGTTTACAAATGTTATTGAAACTACAATGGCCGCTGTGTTGTGTTGTCGGTTGCTTGGGTGTCATTTTTAGCGGTTTGTTTAGAGAAGAACAGTAAGTTTTGACCAATTTTATAGCCTCTTTCAAGTGTTAATTGTAAGAAAGATGAACATCTGGTTTCTGTAAAATCTTCAAGTACGCTGGAATTTAATTGTTGCCAGCAGTCTTATTAATTTTAATTGTTAAAATATGTTTTTATCTAATTTGTTATAATATAATAATAATTAGTACTTTTTAGTAGAAATATTATTATTAATTTTTAATGTTCTCATGGTTTTTATTATAATGTTACACAGCTCATGTCACTGCGCTGTTTGTATCACTAGTATCAGTACCTATGAAGTTAGCCCCATAAATAGTGCCAAATACGCTGAGCTCTCTCCGCTTCTTGCAGCGTTTACAACTTTGAGGGGGCTTTACTGTGATCACTCCAGGCTAGCTAGGCTAGTCTATGTATGAAGTATGCAACCACATAATAGTATGAATTGGAGGAGCACATCACATAGCTGATCTGAATTGATGCTAGTGATAGATCTATCCTAACTAATTGTGCCATACAAGGGAAATTTATATGTGCTCATTGAATATGACCATTTATGCTCATGAAGATTACTAGAATTGTGATGATCATGATGCTCCTCCCTAACAGTAACACTGTCTCCCTGTGTGGATGGGTACGACATTGAATTAGATTAAAAGTGTACTTGATTGTACAGAAATTGTACACTTACAGTTTTATCAACTTAAGACAGATTAAAGTAATGCAGAAGTGAAGAAACATCCAAAGAATCCCACCCATTATGGCAAACCTGAAAGAGGATTGGATAGACTTCAGTAAGCTGGAGCAAGAACTCTCGCAGGCCGTGGAGAAGGATGCACGTTACTGGCGTGAGAACGACGCTAAACTCCGTGCCGTTGGGCAGAAGGTTGAGACGTATGAGCAATTCAGGTTAGATTGAAATGATTTACATTGGGTCAGGATGACTGGTAGTTGTACCAAGATTCCTTTCTTTCTTCAACCCCAAATGATTAAGTTTCCATTCAAAAACATATGTGTAATCTTTCATTTGGAAATAACAAACTTTCTAAACAGTTTGGAACCGATGTCACGCCCATTGAAACTGCAATCTCTTTATTTGTAGATTAAACATCTATTTTGGTGTTTCCTTTTGTCCAGGGACATGGTAGCAGCTGCTCATATTAAACCCCTTGAGAAGGAGGATAAGATTGGTCAGGGAAAGAGGAACCAACCCTGGAATCCTTACACCTCAAAAACAGCAGCTCCAGAATCTTCCAAATCTTCAGAATCTTTAAAATCTCATGGTTTCTCCCTGATGGTGAGATCCTCTTACGTTTTCTTTTACCATTTCTAAAAGCGTTTTCAGAAATTAAGTTCAGTGTAGATTGAAAATGTATTGTTTGCAACAAAAGGGTTATTCAGTCAAAATCTTCCTGTGAAAAAACCCCACACTTTATTCCAGGTAACCATCGTTAGATGTTCACTGTCCAACTGTTTATAGCATGGCATGGCTGAGTGGTCTACCACAACAAACTGGAGCTTGGGTGTTTCTGACCAGCAGAGCTCAAGGGTTTGAATCCTGGTCTTGACCTCGTGTGTCCTGAAGCTTGACACTTAACTATTATTGCTCCGTCCTTTGGACGTTAAGCCATAGGTCCTGTGTGTTGTGTAATGCATGTAAATAAAAACCACACACACATCAATATCGTCAAGAGTCAGAGTTTGCTTTGGTCTTTTCTGGCATGTTGGCTGCAGCTTGCAAACCCTTATAAGGTGCTGTACAAAATGGGTCCCATTGTTCATAGCTGCATACATATCATTAAACATTATGAGTGAACATCAGTGCCATGAGCACCTATCTATGACGGATACCTGTGCTTTATGAGCATCGTCATTATTTTATCCGTGGCAGTGCCAGCACAGCCAGCAAAAGAACATGTGTAGTGGACTACCTTTATGCTTGTTGTAGATATCCTAATTAGGAAAGAACCGTTGTCTTCTTTACTCTGCAAGCAGAGTAATGCTTACAATTTATAATTGTTACATTGATTGTAGAGAAAAACAGTTAAGGATTCTTTACTAATTAGGTTCTCTAAAACAAGTATCATTTACAATTTGTAAACGTTACATTGATCATTTCATAAATCTTGTCAATTACAGACATCAGACAAGTTACCCAAGTCCTCCCACGCTTTCACACGAGAATGGAAGCAATGCTACAAAACAACCACCGAGAAATACAACTACCTGAAGTGTATTGGCAGTGAAGGGCTCGCCTTGATATTCCGTAATGAGATCAGCTTCGGTCTTCTTGGTGAAATTCTCACAGTGATGAATGAGGACTTTCAGGCAAATGACTTGCACTGTGTAGTTGACATTCTGTCCAGTCTAACAAAAACCAATAGATTTGGTCTCTCTCTAGACTTCTTGAGCAAGACTGAGAGGGAGCAGCTTGGGGAACTGTTCCAGAAACTGGCTGAGCTTGAAAAAGGATCACAAATCACAAACTCAAAAGATGAGACTGAGAACTCTGTAAAAGATGAATCTTGTCAGGATGCTGAAGAGAGAAAAGAGACTCTGACAGAGGAGAAAGTCGATGGTTTCAAAGATAAACTAAGTAGAGTGAAGGAATTGTACAAGATATGATCTGTTGTAGGCTCCTACATGACAGCAGTGGGGATGATGATTGGTCCACCAGTCAAATGGCATGGTTAGCTTTGGGACTACATTATGACGTTTTATTATTTTGGTATGTTGATGGTGATCGGTTTCCCACTCTCTGTCTCCACAAAAAATGTATCAAGTCGTATTTTCTGCATCCAAGAGAAGAGAGCATTAGTTAGTACTACTAGATCCGGAAACTATGTCGGTTGGCTGAAATGATAACATTGAAGAATTTGACTTTTCATAAAGCCATTAATACAGACACTGCCAAACTTAAATTCAAATCTCTCTCAGAAATTTCCGCCACAAAAATATACCACAGCAGGGGATACACAACACAAATAAAACGTGAAACGAAAGAACCTTTTTTTACAAGCTCTTCAGAAACTTATCAGTTCTTATTTATTTGTTTCATTGCCTTTGTACATGCAGGTAAGAGAAGCCTTAACAGACAAGCCTA
Source organism: Pisaster ochraceus (assembly GCA_010994315.2). Taxonomy (NCBI): domain Eukaryota; kingdom Metazoa; phylum Echinodermata; class Asteroidea; order Forcipulatida; family Asteriidae; genus Pisaster; species Pisaster ochraceus. Next base: position 20,045,152 of record CM021531.1, read on the forward strand.
TGGCATTGTTATCATAATAGTTTTACTTAATTATTTTACTTATTTTAATTGTTTAAAATTTGTCACACAAATTGACTAAAAATATTTCTGGCATGATTTTGTTACACTTTTGGATTTGACCGACAATTGGGGAAAACAATAAACTTGGTAGTTATCGTAAATCAACTAAACTGCTTTGTATTTATAACAATACAGCAAGTATTACACAGTTTGGCATCCGATACTGGACATGGTATTACTTCATGAGTAAGGACCACTATTGGTTTCCTGGCCACTTATTTTTTTGACAGTAAAAGGATAACTAAAAACATCTTACCTCCTTTTTCTGATACAATCAACATAAGAATCAAGAAACACAAAATAACACTGTTCTCCATTATGAAAGCACTTAAGCAATCGGATTAAAACAAAGAAAGAAGTTACGACGAATTAATCTGTATGAGGACCTGACTGTACAACCAATCTTGGGACTTTCTTTAAGGGCTTCATTGATGTTACACATCAATTCAATCTGTTTAACAAATAAAGTCCAGTAATTTCAAATTTGAAATGAAACAATAAAAACCTGATTCCTATTCCTGACTATATGACCATGAATGACCAGATATTGAATACGGCTTTGTCATGCACAAACTGAGCCTGCAGATATTTGTACATTTGAGTTGGTAATCAGTTTGATACAGAACTTTGTTGCCTAAAATGAAATTTACATTAATTGTTTTTTGGATGAGTAATTCCCACCATGTAATTTACACAAAAAAAACACTCCAAACATGTGAAAATGATATCCAATGCGGTGGTCATGCTTTAGTGACCACAGCGGAAAACAGTTTTGTAAAGAATATGTTTGTGTACATCGATATGACTGAGGCAATCAAAATAAGCAATCAGTGATTTGTGAAGTCATTAGATGCTATTTCCTCAGCATTGACGGTAGTGCAGACAGAACTGTTTCTCTGTGGGATTGGATCTGGTATGAATTTTGTAATCGGCAAGCTTTTAGATTACAAATGATCATTTTTGATTTTCCTAGATAATGACCATTCCTGTCTTTCAAACCCTCCAGTTCTCCTGGTGTTGTCAAGCTGTAAGGAATCAGTTCAGTACAGCTAAACCCCTTGCTAAGCATAACACCTGGCAAACTAATTTAAGTTTGTGTACATGCAAAGGTTTTGAAAAGCCATGCTCTAAAAATGTGAAGGGGGTAACAAACAACCTCAAATCTTTCATCTTTTGAATTACTACTGAACAAATAAAAAATTTGGATGTCGAGTAACAAGTTTGTTCCTAGTCTGTGCTAATTACCTGTATTCAATTGGTCCCAGATTTACCACTGAGAATGCCTTCAAAAATGGAATAATTTTTCTTTCTAAGAATTACTTTTCAAAAACTACTTTGGGTGCCATCACTTGAGTGTACAATGATTAAGATTTCATCTTGGAGATATTATTTTTATATATATATATATATATTTAACACTTTTATAGGAAATTTAGATAAAATTTGTTACAATACTTCAGGACAATGGAAGCATTAAAACATTTCTGAAAAATTGAGTAAAAAGGGACACTGTTTATATAATGAGAAAAGGGAGTATCTTTTTGAACAATAAAACTGGCTAAGAACCTAAAAGGTAAGCATCAGTGTCTGAAGGTACAGAGTTGTTTTTTTCAAAGAGCAGTATTAAAGCTAATACTTAGTATCTATACTCTAAAGGACAAATAAAAATAGTACACAAACAAAATGAAAATAACTATTTCAGCAAAAGAAGAAGAAAAAAAATCAAAATCGGGAAATTTATAATTCACTTTTAATGAATTGTTCATAAATTGGAATTTGTTTATCTGTGTGACAGTCAACTCAATATTTTTTTATTTTATAAACTACAGAAGTTTGATTGAGAAACTATTTAAATATAACATGATTTTATATTTTCATCTATTTCATTAGTGATTTTACTTTTAGATTATTCTATAACCTTGTCCTGCATTGAAATGGGATTAATTTTTACTTCAGAAATGACTCACAAATCTTTGAGAACAGGAGACATATTGTGACCAACATGTTCACTCAATGGCCATTTTCAAAACCCACAGCTACAGCTTGGGTTTGGGTTTAAGCTCAAACAATCTCAGACTCAGCTAAGACTGAGCCAAAGACAAAGCTGTGCTTTCGAAAACATCTGATTGTTTTTCTTCAACACAATCCAGTGTCTACTAAAACCAATGCAAAAGCTGTCAGGACCCACGACCCATGTGTGGATAGTCCCCAATTTACCTTGACACTAAACCAAGCCAGATATCATAACATAAGCATAAAGCAGTCAACAAAAAATTATCACCTAACTTTATATTTGCTGAGCAAGAATAGCAGGGCACCAGTCAAATTGAAACGTACATTACATTTTATTCTGGCTGGTTACCTGTTTTTGTTAAAGATGATTTTTTTGTGCTTGGCAAATTTAATTGCTCAGTGGCTCAGCAAGGGTCATGAGAAGTTGAATAGTAATACAAAAAGCAAAAGTTTGTTCAACAGTCAGGATTGACTCAATATTTTTGACAATGTCAAAGTTTTCTACAGACATTTTAAACTAACTCTCATTACTTTTGTATTTAGTTTGAGCAAGTTTAAACATTATAGACATAAACATTCTAACTTTGTCACAAAGGTGGACATAAAAATATGTTCAAGCAACTTGATGAAAATAAGAATTGAAATAGGTGGGCAACAGATTGGTTAAGTTATTGTTTTTGAATAACATCTACACTTCTAATATACCAAAAACTTAAAAACAAAATAATAAAACAAAAACACTACAGTTGATCTCAAATATCACATGCTAATAGTTTCATTGAAATAAACAACTATTTTACAACCCAGTCAGCTTTAAGCCAGCAAGAACACAAATAAAACTAAAAATGATAACAATACTTATAACACAATCAGGCAAAAACAAATTAGTGGTACACTACATAATGATTTATGGCACATGATTCAATTCTGGTATAAGTTTCATTAGATGAACTAGCTAGAGGTATTATGGGAATAAACCCATTTGCAATGAGGCCCCATGACAAAAACAGATTTACATAATATACAGGTTTGTTTGTTTGTTTAAAGAAGTCTTAAAAATAGTTGGTTTTCCTGTACACAAGGTCATCCAGTAGGCCCACCTGAACAATGACAAAAAGACCACTGCTCCTAAACTGGCCTAGTTGGATAACACTGACTCAACTATTATTGAGCAAAATCACTAGTTTCATTACCTTCATACCTTTTGGGTACCTCTGTAAATTTTCCACTGGTTCAATTTCCGCATGAATTTCTTTTTTTTTATACAAAACTTCCCTTAAAAGTATGTTTACATAAAAGCCTTGCCTGTTTGTTTGGACTATTATGAGTTATGATGAATTATCTAAACACAATCTCACTCTTTGGATTCTTTTGTTGGCTTTTGTGTTTGTGAAAAAAGAGGAAATGTTAAATAAATTAATTTCAGGTAAACGCAAGACATGTTCACAATCTTTTTGAAATTACATTTCACTTTCATCAAGATCACAAGGGACAAATCTTTTGTGATAAAAACATAAATAAGGTCTAAAGCTCAAGATACTCTAAAAAGGATTTTCAATCCACAGAATAGATGCTTTTTGTCTCTAAAATTAAGGAGTTGTGTAGTTAATCCTACAAATTCCAATGAAGTGGTTCAATTTGTTGCATTTCATACAAGTTTATTCGGGCCAAGTTGAACTTAACAAAAATGCAGAAAAAACAAACAGGCTAGGAATCCCCCCCCCCAAACCACAAACAAGACTTGGGCGGTAATCACGCTGTTTACTCAAGGCAAGGTTTTCATTTTTCTTTCAGTAAAATGCTGTTGAAATTTTGTTTTCAGTCCAATCTTTTATCCGTCATTTCAATAAAAGCTGAAACGAAAAAATCTATAAAAAAAAACTACCTTCAGTAAGATATACTATATTAATAGTTCAGATAGCAGCATTACCACTAAACAAATGCCATCAATAAAACTAAACAACCCCAAAGAAGATTTGTCTGATCCAGTAGGTCAGAGATAAGAATGACTACTGATTATTACTGATTTAATATGTCTAGACAGCAAGTTGTTTTTGTTGGTAGTAATGTACAGTTTACTTACGAGTCATTAAGACGGCACTTATGGTTGACAATCAATGTGCATACGAAATATGGAATGATGGAAGAGCCGTGTGATGCAGCGTAAAATCACCGATCATCCTGATCCACAAAAATCAATGAGGAGTCAATCTGATCACTAAGATAGTCGATTTGACCCCAAGGAGTTAATCTGACCACTAAGATAGTCGATTTGACCCCAAGGAGTTAATCTGACCACTAAGATAGTCGATTTGACCCCAAGGAGTCAATCTGACCACTAAGATAGTCGATTTGACCCCAAAGAGTTAATCTGACCACTCAGATATGCAATCTGACCCCCAAGGAGTCAATCTGACAATCTGACCCTCAAGGAGTTAATCTGACCACTCAGATAGTCAATCTGACACCCAAGGAAGAGTCAATCTGGCCAGTCAGATAGTCAATCTGACCCCAATGAGTTAATCTAACACTCAGACAGTTAATCTGAAACTCAGACAGTCAATCTGACACTCAAAGAGTTTATCTGACCACTCAGATAGTCAATCTGGCCCCTAGGTGAGTCAATTTCATCCCAAGGAGTCCCTTTAACTCTTCTGTATGGTATGCAGATCATGAGTGTTAAACCTGTTTTATACTTAATGTGGAAACTGCTAAGGGAAGTTCCTTAAATGCCGACAATCAGCGCACGCAACTGTCTCACAGCTGTGCAAGAAAATTCACTCCACATTCACCTTTGTGTAAAGTATAAACCGCACTAAATGTGTGTCGTGCATGTTATGCACATCTGTATGTTATAATCTGTATCTTATAAAAGTGTATTTGTTTCAATGAAACCAGTTATGTTGAGCGAGTCTCATGACACTGTTTACTGTGACAACGATCACCATTCACCCCTTCCAAAGTTTGTGCCGCATTTCCACACAAGCTCAATAACCAACAAATCCTGAACTTTACAAAAGCTTTCTTGTTACCTTGTGAACTAACACTTCCATAAGCACCAATTTGTTTTCATACAGTGAACAGTACCATGATATCGAGCGTGGATTGTCAAATATATACTTTGCCATCAGCTAATCCTGTTTACCTGAATATCAAATATCCACAAAGCTGTCAGCTAATCCTGTTTACCTGAATGACAACTATCCTCAAAGCTGTCAGCTAATCCTGTTTACCTGAATATCAAATATCCACAAAGCTGTCAGCTAATCCTGTTTACCTGAATGACAACTATCCACAAAGCTGACCACCGATTCTGTTCAAGTGATTGTTAGATGAAGACAAATTATGTCAGCTAATCCTGTAAACCTGATTATCACTTGGCTGTCAGCTACTCCTGTTTATCCGATTGTCAGACATACTTAAAAGCCATAAACTATTCCTGTAATCTGGTTATCACTAAGCTGTCAGCTAGTTTATCTGATCATCAGATATCCAAAATACTGCCCTCTAATCCTGTCACCATGGTTCTCAGATCCACAGGTTTGGTTTCTTAAAACAGTATCACCAAATAATGTTATTAATAAAAAATTAAAATGTGGGTTCAACAACATATAAATTGACAAGAGCAGGACTTTGTCCTGGGACCTCTGAATTAACGTGCTGAGCCATCTAGCCTTAATGTTGGCAGTTTCCCTATTTTGTAAATATTTTTTTGGGGGAGTGCCGGCAAGTCCCACTCTGGTCAATTTTTCTTTGTTCAGCCCAAACTTATTTAAAAATACACCCAGTCAATTTAATCAGTTAAAATCCTTGAAATGTTGGGCAGTGAATTATACAGATGATATTAATACACAAAAAAAGACATAACAACATAAACAGTGAGGGGGTCAATGAATTACTAGAAAACATCAAACTTTACGATTCCTCATTTGTATAAATATACACTATCAAGTTGAATTGGGTTAGATAGAACTCCTTTGGGTATTGCATGAAACTCTACACCTTGGCAATGCTCCCATTATCTTTTTGGATGTTGATACCAAGTCTATTTTCCTTCAGGCCAAAACACCAATAAGTCACCTTTTCAACATGACATGGTTTTTCATAAAATAAAAAAAAAGCCCCAAAACAACATAATAGAATAATTTGGTGCATTAAGATGGCGATTGGATGACTTTCAGTCAATATAGCAATACTTCGTAAAACTCTGATGCTCGTCTGTTTTTGAAACAGACAAATTAAATTTCAGTTCCTAAAATTTCTTGGCAACTTCATCATCATCAGCGCAGGACTCTTTTCAAAGACCAAGATTCTTGTATAAAAAATTTTCATTTTGAAAAAAAAAAAAAAAAAAAAAAAAAAAAAAAAAAAAAAAAAAAAAAAAAAAAAAAAAAAAAAAAAAGTAAATATACAATAATGATCTAAATATTCTTGTCTTTGTAATCTTGTAAATCAGTCTCCAATGAGCACCCTATGCTATCAGACGAGTCTCCCAATTCGTTGGTTGTTTTCAGTCACAGGCTCTCTGATTCGTGCATCTGTGCATTTATCATGCATGGGTAAGCCTTGTACTACTTGAGGATCCGATGCGCATAGCTGCGCTGGTCGACCAAAGAGGGCCTAAAGATGTATCGCAGATTGAAGCGTGCATGCCTACTCCAAGACTGTAGCCATCTTCAACATGCTCGGTGCGTTTATCTATTTATCTCTGAACAGATCTTAGTGGACATTTAAAAAAAAAAAACAACAACCCCCAAAAAACAACCCCAAAACCCTCCCTTTTTTAATTCTAAAAGCAATCTCATTTATCGATGTGATTTCTGGGCTTGGCCGTCCCTCTTCATAACCCATGCAAACTTCTCATTGGTTGTCGGCTCTGTCAATCATTTCATTGATGAGGGCGGGGAATCGGTTGGGCAACTCTAGCTTTAGATGGAGCACTCTCTCAGCACCTGTTGATAAGCAAGTAAAAAAAAAAGTCCATTAAATAGAAAAGGGAGGTTTTGATATTCAGGGAGTAAATATTTAGGGACAGGGTTTGATTTGATGTGTCCACAAAACAGGCTAGCAAACAGGAATTGTGTTACTGTTTCACAGATCAACCATTTCCTTGCAATATCATATTTTGTTGTGATCGCCATATAAACAATTCACACAAAGATAATGTAAAATATGAACAAGGATTGATCTTGGTAACTATTAAATTGGATCAAAATATGAATTTTAAATTCTTTAACAGACTGTCATACAATTACAGTGAAGTCCGTGAAGATGCCCAGAATCTTGGAACTGAGTTTTAGTCAAACAACTGTAAATCAAGCTGTCAACACCAATTCATGCTGGTATGACTCATCACGTATTTTGTTTCCAGTTATTGGCTGAATGCTGTGTGTGATGACACATACTGGCTTTAGGTAACAGTAATAAGCAAGTCAAACATGCACTGGTGTGCACAAAAATAGCCAGGGTTGAAAGTTTTTCATGTTCTATTTAGAAAAAAACTGCAGCCTCTCCATCTAAACTTACTCTTCACACTGATGCTTCGCAAGTCTGTGATCTTCATCAGGATTTTTGCAAATATGTGCGGCTCAAGAGGGCGGCGTTTCTTTACATAAAGCCGTAGCCCTTCAAGCAGGGGCTCCTGCAGCTTCTCAATCTGCACAGGATTCTCCAGGCCAGAACGATCTGTCAAGAGGAGCAAGAATAATACTTCAGCTAAAACTGACGAAAGGATTTGTCTTTCTAAGGATGATATCAACTCTGAAGAAACAGGTGATCGAAGATGATCATTTCTATATTGTTATTAAATTATTGGATTGTTAAAAACATTCAAACATCCCATCCAAAGGCTGAATTGTATTTAAAATCCACCAAGAGTTACATAGAAATAGATTTAAAACCAACTGATCAGATACAAAAATAACTAAGCCTTTACAAGTAGGCCTGGGACTAAAAAAATAATAATAATAAATTGTTGCAAGGACTAGCAAGCTCAGATTAAAATACAACAAATAGAAATGGCGGACATTAAGCCATGAAACTAAGAATATTTCAAGACTTTGTACAAAAGGAAAAATACAAAGCTGGAAATTCTATCACTATTACAAAGACAAAAATATTACATAAGACTCAGCATAAAATAGACCAAACACACAAACACGTACACGCTAATACAGCAAAAAACAAAGAAAGCAATAGACATTCAACTTTAAAAATTAAGAACATTTGTTGAGAGTTTCAATGAGGGATGGAATGCAACTATTCCTGTACCAACCAGTCACTTAGGAGGGCAAATTTTGTTGGCATTGGGCAAGTTGTTATTTCATTTTGGTGGGAGTCGGGGTGGTTCCGATATTGCTAAATAACTGCTGGAGTTTATCAGTGATAGTAGGGAAACTACAATGCTGACTGATGTCCACATACAAACCTGAGCAAACCCAGAACATGTTCCATTGGGAGAAACAATATATGAGGGCCTTTTGCCCTATACAATTCCTACACACCATATCAAATACAGATCCCCCTACAGGACAAGGGTTAAGAGGGCACAAGGGTTTTGTCATAACCAAAACTGTGTGTAAAAGTGCAAATTTCATGGCAAATATCAAGACAACTTCCCTTTCTCAATTAACATCAAGGTCTGGTATTTCTGTGACATAGAACAACCTAAAAATACTCTGGGCAGATGTTCATTCTCACCTCCACTGATGAGACAGATCGCCGATAGCAACGACACCTCTGTCTCGTCAATCTTCAGCTTGGTGATGGCCGTTGCAAACTGGAGGATGGTCTCCAGGAGACCGCCGAAGCCCCCGCTTTTCAACTGATCCTGGGAGAGCTGGAGGCCGCTGGTGAATGTGACGCTGCCGTCATCGATGTTGAAACGAGAGCTTATCCTGAGAATCTGATGATCAGGGAGTAATGTCAAACATGGATTAGTATTTTATGGTAATCTGGGCTCAACATGATATGTAGGTCTTCTTCAGTCTCCAGTTCACATAATGATCTATGTAAGAACCGACTGAATATACTGAGCAAGACTGAGGTCAGTTGAAAATGGCAGTCACTAATTGGGCAGTCTTAACTTGATCTTGGTTGTGGCTTAATACATGTTTGATAACAATATACAATGAGGCCTGGCAGTTTACACCTTGTGAAGATTTATCCCAAAAAGAAAATTTTCTTAAAGTAACTTTCTCCATCTGTTTTCTATCTGTTTGGCAAGGGGGTGGGGGAGAGGACGGAAGAGGGGTAGTTAATTAGAAGCAAAGAGGTTAAAGACAGTGACACTGTCAGTTAGTAGCATCTCTCATCAAACGGATCCCTACTACAGACAAGGCCCTAGGTTCCATCTCTCACCATGATTTCTAGACAGGCTGCCTTGAGCAGAGTGATCTGGTCCTGGGTGGTCAGGCTCAAGAAACCTGGTAGCTTCTTAGCGAAATCCACCACCATGATGATTGCCTTGGAGGACATGTCAGTGACATAGTTGAACAAGGTTAGGTTGGTGTCAGATACGTCAAGGCGGACTGGCGACTCCTCAGGCTGTAGGACCGAAGGGAAAACATAAATGGATAGGTTAAACATAATATTGAGCAATGACTAATTAAAAGTGTTTACTGGCGTTAATAATGTGTATGAGCATTTCCACAGTTACTCACATTACACAGACCACAAAGAAATTTAAGCCTTTTTTTTCCTCTGACTTGTTACGTTGAAATTATGTCGATATTTTACTTGATATTGGCAAGTTTCAGAAAAAAGAAACTAAAGGGAATTCTGATGGCTGTGGTTAACTGTAGAAATGCTCATACGGCCACCTTGATTCAATGTAACCAGCTATGGCTATGCCTCTTATTGTGAATCCTTAGACTCATAGTACATGTAGCCAAGCCAAAGCCTAGCCTAAGCCAAACCTCTGTCTATAGTGCAAGGCATGATCATAATCAACTCCATGGTCACACAGGTAACGTTGACCGCAAGGAGCAGAATTCAGGTTATTAAAATGATTACTGTGACTTGAAATGATGTTATTTGTTAAAATCAACACAAAATGACAAGAGTGTTGTTGTTTACAATGTTTACAAATGATTCAGTAAGCCAGATTGCTCCTCTCTCTGTTCAACGTAAAGCGAGTAAAATTGGAATCACTCACATGAGGAATGTAGTGGAATGCATGTAACCTTAAATTATGAAGTTCTTAGCTGCATTGACAAAAAATGCTTGAAAAAAAAAAGCAATGCTAGCAATGAAACAGTACAAGCAAATCTATATTGGTTACACTGCTTTTGAATGAATTGTGACTTTTTTGGACAGATTGTGAGACAACACATAATAAACCCAAGCGGCGTTGTATGTGTTAGGAAAGATCGGTGAATGGACAGTTGAAAAGATTACTGTGGAGCAAGGTGGTGACCTCAGTGTTTGCATATTTGGATCATTCTCTCGATACAATCTAAGATTTCCACACACATTTACACAACTCAGCCATTTTGGTGTTAGCCAAGAAAGCATTATTAAGCAAAAAGCTTCCTCATACAATGAAGTTTGCATCAGTTGGGCCCACACTCACAAAGCAGAACACACACCCTTACGGATCCAGTATGTGGGGTCCTGCTACTCTTGTTCTATTATTCCCGATTCTAAAGACATTCTCTGTAGGGTACCACTATAACAAAGAGAACCTTGTAGGGTAGCATTATTCCATTGTTAAAAGTACCCATGAGTTGGCGTGTGTTAGGGCACACACCCACACACATGCGCACAAATGTATTTGGCCCCTCTGTCTGTAAATCAAACATGTTTCTTTGTCTATGAAAATGATAATTTTGAAATCACAAAAACTCTTTAGTTTTCCGTTTAAACTCCCTAAATAAACTCCATACAAGCAACTTCGTATTGATAATAAGCCCACAGAACTTCACTCATGTAATACATGACGGCATTCTGGCCAGGTTGCTTATGCTGGAGTAAACCTGTGTGCCGAACACTACAAGCGAGCGTTAGGTAACAGGACCCCCCCCCCATCACACTAGACACTAGACCC
>CM021531.1:20074310-20101666 GCA_010994315.2 Pisaster ochraceus
GCCCACACTATGGGAAAGACAAGCAGGGCCAGGAGTCCAAGCTCAGGGGATCAAGGCAGAGGGACCATGCTTCAGTTTTCAACTCCTGAGTAAATTATGTACCCAAGAAAAGGGTGAAAAAGAGGTTGGGGAACTGTTGGTAGAATCCACAAAGAGTAACAACACCAATCAGTCGTGAAGAAAGATTTTGTGACACTATGTGGCAGCAGACACTGTATATATAACTTTGAGCATGTGCTCGGTTCAAACAACACAAGATTTGCCTGATAAGTCTGCCGTCACATGGCGTCCACGAAACTCAACCACTGCAATAAAAATGGTGGTGCATCATTTGAAACCCATGAGGAAGTTTGTTTCAGCCCTACAATTTATAGCCACTTTAAAAAAAAAAATTCTACGGCCTGAGCTGTCGCTTTGCCGTAGGTACGTACCTTGCATCCCTCACAAGCACTGACACCATAGTGGTAGCCTGAGGATTTGTCTTCACAGACGAAGCAAGGTTTGTAGACCCTCGGTGGGGGTGAAGGGGACTCACTGGATGAACACGTAGGAAGACCGGACATGGGTGAATGATGTAATGCCACGGGTACTGGCATCTCTGCCGGCATTGTATACTGCATATAACCTGGATCTGAACATCAAGAAAACAAAGAAGGAACAAACTCATATTAGCACAAAATTCAGAATTGAAATGTTCGACCTCATTCCCTCATATCAGTACTATGTACAGAATGTAAATTCAATAAATTACATATTTTGCGATGGTAGTCTGTTTAGCATCAGCACCCTCCCATTTGTACCATTCAGTGTCATTCTATAATGAACGACCCCTATGCATGGACATAAGGGAACTCTCTGCTTAAGGGAGGCAGAGGAGTTGACAACATTTTACACAAATGAATCATAACTACCAATTTCTAATACTGGTAAAAAGTCTTTTTTGCTTTCTCTGTTCATTGTTCCTTCTTGCTGTGCCCGAGATTTCCCCCCTGTTTTGCCTGATTTCGAAAAGGCATTAGCCACCCCCAGGCCTTACACCTATGCCCCTTAAGAGTCCTAACATCAATATGGCTGGTAACAATTTCTCTTAAATATTTCTTCTCTCACAATATGAAAAAGTGAAGAGAATGTTAACAGATGGGGGGGGGGGTGGGGGGGGGGGCAAGGCAATGAGTTTAAGATTAACAGAAATAAACAAACCAATTAATCAAATGAATTTATGAAATGTCACATCCACTGCTATCCCTAAATCCCCTCAAAATGGTAAGGTTTTCCGAAGGGGGGTGGAGTTAATAATTTCTACAAGAACAAACAAACATCTTACACTGATTAGCGACAGAGAGTTGTGTGTTTGTTGGAGAGAAAGATAACAACATTAAGAGTTAATGTCTTATACAACCCATTAAGTTACGTAGCAGTGCGTGACTGAAAGTGAGATGCACATTCAATAAGAAAAGTGAAACTCACTGCTCAAGATCAACATCATAACAAATACTTGTCAATGACATAACCTCTACATTTGCTTTAGAATACAACACCTTTTCTTTTCAAAATACAAAAATGAATGTAAAAATAGAAGACCTAAACAAAACAAAAAGACAGTGAGCAAATTAGGGGGGCAGGCAGCATTAAACAATTTAATATACGTCATTTCTTTTCAGTGAACTGGAAGGAGTTTGCGGTGCCACTGATTTACAAGATTAAGAACTCTTGCAAAGTAAGGGAAAGGAAGGGGTAGTCCAGGTCTAAAACTTTTCCCGCTCAGTTTTGAATCTTTGTAAAAATGTAAAAGCTCAACTGGTATAAAGTACCCAGTGAGCTGCTACTAAGAAAACAACAAAATATTTACCAAAAAATGATTTCAATTTCATTTCTTTAGCCTTACAATAGAAACACTGAAAACCAGTATATATTGTAGGTCATGCCAAAAACAACAGCAACTAATGAATGAAACCAAATGGTACATGTTTGAACGAATCTTCTGAAAACTAAACTTGTCCCGTACTTTTTTTAAATAAAGTGCAACTTACCAGTAAACTTGTACTATATGTAGTAATAACATTTGTAAATTTCCCCCACTCTCCTTAAAGAAAACCCTTTCTTGTTATTTAAAGAGCAATTTGAGTATCAAGTTAATGCCACCATCCAAAGAATCATATCCATGGAAAGTACTGTCAACTTTTGTTAGATCATTCACTTGTTTTGTTAGCTTCAGCCCTGATACATTTTGGTTGACAATAAAACTATAACAAAAACATCAAATCATTTACTACTGTTGACTCATAAATATTACCACTGGTTTTGTGGTGAAACTGTTTTGTTATCTCAATCAACTTTGTGTACAGACTTGGAATATATAAAATAAAAAAATAAAACAACTTTAACTCAAAATCAAACAGGCAGGATTGTTGGGTACTTCCACTTTTATTTTACTGCCCCTTCTTAACACAAAGCTTTTTGCACTACCATTGTTATTTTTTTTTTAGTATAATTCAAGTTCACTAACTTGAGTTCCTCTACTTTTTGCTCTGTGCCATACTTTACTTTTGTTATAATTAAATTTGTTGTGCTTTTTTCTCTGTTTTACCTTTCTATTTATTTCTTAAAACGTTTAATATCATCACTGATTTTATCTGTTCTTTATTTTGGTGTAATTTTATAAAACAGAGTCCCAAATTATCAGCTGAGATGGATGAGTTACCCTCTATAAAGACTGTTGTAAATAAATAAATAGATAGATAAATAAATAAACAAAGATCTACATATGTGACAAGTCCTAGAGTTGATGCAATCGTCGACTGGGTGTTTATTACACACAAACAAATTAGACAATTTATATACCCATGACAAAACCTCTTGTTAGTGTATGTTCATCAACAAAATCTCAACACCCTCATCCCCCACCAAGATCTTGGATAGAGTTCTTGATGAGAGAACTCCTGAACCAACAGCCAAATTAAAACAAAAAGGAGACTAACATAGGAAAGGAGTAGGACTGTGGGCAGACCTAATGACCTAATTTGACAGCTGGTCCCCACTCATGTCTTTAGGGTCTGACAGGTGTGTCCTGCTTAGTCTTTGACAGGGTTGGGTCACAGGTCAAATCCTTATGATCAAAAATAACTCAAATCAGGACAACTCTGAAAACAAAACATGCCCCAAAATACCATAATTGGCTTTAAAGAGTGAGGAAGGAATGGCTTATTCTGGGGGCTTGTTGGGTGGGAAGCACACCCTGGCTCTCTGGTTAAAAAAACCCCCAGACACCATTGCATGAGGGGGTTAAATGTGGGCCACAGAAGGGGCTAGGTAGGAATTCAGCATCATTGGGGAATGAGGTGGTGTGAGAGGGGAACATATTGGGGTGATGGATATTGAAGTAGATGGATGTAATGAGGAATAACTGGACTACATGAACATACAGCAGAACATATCGCTTAACAATGTGTTGCTAAGCACAAATGAGCAGGATACCAGTCATGAAGTTAGGCCCGGACCTTTGATCAGCCCAACCCTGTTTCCTATGACGTGACAAACCTCACCCATTTCTTTTAAATGTTTAAGCACAATTTTCAGTTGGTTTAACTTCATCAAATCCTAGTGCTATGTCTGCCCATTACATGTAAATCAAATGAGATCTGTGATATTTGTAAAAAGACAGATTTTGGCAAGTTAACAAATAAGCACAAGAAACACATTTTCCTTGCATCATCTCAGCCTACAGGAAGGTAACCAGACTTTATTTGACCACCTTCTTTGCACACAATGTTGAAATTGATCAGTGGCTTAGTAATTCATTCGGAACGTGGCTCACATCTGAACATGAATTATGCTCCTATTCATAGTTGACAACATGCATGTTATCAAATCATTTTTTCAGCATGTTTTTTTATACATCCTGTCGTTTCCACACCAGACAAATTGGTAGGACAATTTGCCTGGTAAATAACTGGCATGACAACTTAACGGTTGAATGAAATCTGTAATACAGCTTTCATTCCCTAAATATTTGAACTTGACTTTAAAGTATAAATGTACGTTTGTGTGTAAGTATGTGAACATAACATGAACAACGATGCTGTGCATGGTATTTGTGATTTTAATATACACAGTCCTTCAATTACAAACCACAGCCGGATATAACGTTCTAATCGATTGAAGGATTTGATTGAATTATTCCTTGGGACTGCTCTGCTTTATAACAAACATTTTGCAGCATAATGTTCATCTCGACGATGGCAAAATCAATGTCGGTCGGTGAAGGTGAATTGGTGGTGATATTCAGTAGCAAACGCAGGACAGATTTAGGACAGAATGTAATTTCTACTCTCTTTAGACAAATTTAGCGCAAATATATTTTGATGTTTTCAATTACATTCAAAGGAAATGATGTTTATTTCACTATCCCTTTTTTAAAGTGGATTGGTCTTTTTTGTGATTTGGTTGGATTCCTTCTATTGTTATAGGCAATCCATATATTTTTGATTGTGCATTTATTTGTAATACTTTTAATGTACTTTATTCAAACATAAACAAAGGAATCTAGTCAGAAGGAAGAAGTAAATTTGGAAACACAATAAATAAAATGAAGTCAATCACACAAACAAGAAACCAAGGGAGAAATTACTCCTCCTCCTCACTTCTTTGTAGACTGACTTTCTTCAAAATCTAATCCCTCCAAGCCAACGTCTTTCTTCCATTAAAGAAGTTCCATAAGTTTCTAAGGCAAGTAACCTTTAAAGCATTACTGCTTCACACAACGAAGGTGTGGACCAGTGGATCAGCCCAACAACTACGAAGGTGTGGATCAGTGGATCAGTGGATTAGTGGATCAGTAGATCAGCCCAACAAATGAAGCTTCAACCAATGAACGGTTTCAAAACAACCTTGGACAAATTCTGGTAATACCGTGATTGTAAATTTACTTCCACACTTCAAGCAATTTGCTTTGAATTTAGTGTCTTCAGCCATTTTGCCTGTTTCAGTACCACGTTATTATCCGCATTGATAAAACAGGTAAAAAATGCGTTTTGATCAAAACAACCTGAAAGTGTTTACAAGCAAGTCATCCTACGTGTAGGCCAAGTCATTGGTAACCCCAGCACAAACAGGGCTACTTTTCAGGTAGTTTTAGAATCGCTAATTCTAACATCTTCATGTTTTAAAATGATGACCATTCAAAATCCATCTTTTATTTATTTCAAAATTCCTAAACGTTTTGTCGATGAGAAAGAAGGGAGGGAAAAGGGGACGTCCATCAACTCTTGAACTTGAACTTGAACCTTTTTATTCTGCATGAAAAATAGGGCATCAAAATCCTGTGACAGGATGTTTTGCGCAGTTTTAAAACAGTCGCGGAACGCAGGATACATGTACATCATTTGTATTTTTGCTCAGTCATGCTACACACCTTTTTTTTTACCCCCTCAAAAAACAAATTATAACCCTCTTCACGATAACTTTACCACGAAAATACCTCCGGTAGTTTGTTTTAATGTCATAAACTAATAATAGGAGTATTTGTTACAAATGAAACGGGTAGATTTCACTGAGTTTTGGTTGACTGATATCAAAGCTGCTTGCGTGTATACCCAGGACAACATGGCGGTCTTTTAGTTACAGCACATGCACACACACCAATGTAACGCCCTAATGCTAAGAGCGCCTGTCACATATGGGCCTGAGCGTGAGAAAAGGTGCATTTTACTTCAGCAGTACCTGATGTAGGTTAAGTATCTAGAGCATTATGGTTTCAACAAAAAGGTCAGTACAGGGAGATCACCTAGGTGATTATTGAATGCCGGCAGGCATTGTGGCACCAGGAAAACTAGTGCTTTGCTGTGTCTTGTCTAGAACATGGTCTGGCAGCCCAAAAGGGAGTGGGAACGAGGATTTTACAGGTTAATGAAAAAGAACTTTTTATATAAAAACAAAGGGAAAGGAAAAAAAGATACATCTTCTTCGGAAATGGCGTAGTGACAACGTAAACTGTGTAATAAACATTGTTTACAGAAATGTATTGTCTGCTAGTGAATAGAGAACATTTAAAAAAAAATATTTTTGAAGTGTGGTTTGTAGACCGAATAGAAGACAAAAATCATGCAGTAATACAAATGGGTGATCATGTCTCTAATCATCCAGAAAAAAGGAAAAGGAACTACATTTTGTTTGGTATTATTTGCAAAGTAATGAACCAATGTTTTCTAAAGTATGACTGGTGAGTTTGATAGTTACATATTTCATAAAGGGTAAAGGATTGGAAAAGATAAGCTCATATTTAGGAAACTATTTTGCACATTTAACCACCCACTACTGGGAAACTTTTTTTTTCTAGCTCATCTGTGGGATAAACTTTTGGAATCTCCAAAATTATGTTGTTGTTGTTGAGAAAATTAACTTAAATGAAGGCTCAAGTTAAATTGAGAACAAAGCATAAAGCTAAGGAATCAACTAGTTAGGTTCAAGAAGCATTGGATCCTGTACCAGCTACAAGTTTAAAAGATAACCCTTGACTGAAGCCTTCTTTATGTATTTGAAGATTTCCATGGTCATAGTTTTTGTTGTGTAACATACTTTTTATTGACTTGTTACATGTTGAAAAACAAATTTTAAAATATCTATGTAATAATGCAAAGGTGGGATACACTGGAAATGTTTCCATAAAAGGAAGATTCGGCTTTGAGTTGATCCCTCCATGCCAGGTCGATTTATTTCAACTGGAATGTCAGGCAACAAAAAAACTTCTTTTCCCATGCTATTTTCTGCCCTTTCAAAATAATCATTCAAAAAATGACTGCAGAACAGTGGAATGAGGGGGAGGGAGATCCATCTGAGTGACAGTATCTAGATTTTCCTCTCCACTATGCACATCTTGTGCACATGTAAACGCTTCCCTCATCACAAACAATACACCGTATAACATGCAATTCCTTTACTCCTTTGTTTTCCCAGATGACCTATTTCTTCAAATAAAAATAGAAAACTAACAAACTCTGATATCTCTTTGCTTTTCTTCGCAAATATTTGAACAGCCTGGACCCAACCTTCATTCAACATGACTTTGTTAGTAGTAGGGCTATTCTCTCCCTCTGTAATACGCCTGACCATAGTCACATAATTAATTGTAAGCTTTCAAATATATTTATATATATATATTTTTTTATTTTATCAAACCTGTACAAAATCTGTAAGTGACTAGATGCCATTTGAATAAATAAAGCTGTTTTGTTTTTTTGTTTTTTCGTGTATTGTATGTCGCCATTTATTGGAAAATGAAAGCTACTCCAAATTAAAACACAGGATTGAGTCCATGTTTAGATTGGTGTAGTGTTTTAGACTGTTTGGGTACAGAGTATTAATAGCCTTGTTTGTTTTATATTTTATGCCATGAAAACTGAAAACTGGATGCAGCATAGAATACACTTTGCATTATAAAACATTGTGCGCACAAAGCTGTTTATTTAGGATTCTCAGTCACTATACAACTGACCTAAAATAATGTTCCAAGTTCGTCAGTAGCAAACTGTGCTATAATTACATGTAAAACTATGCCATATGTAACCTACATAACCGAGGATTACAAATATGTACCACATATCAAAACCTGGCCAGCATTTGATGCAAGTTCCCAATGGTGTACAAGTGTTCATGACCACAACCCTCAGCCAGCCATGTGCCCAGAGCAATGCACATGTTGCACACATACACATAAATGATACCAGTCACCTCTAGGGGCCAGTAACCCTGCTCTGCTTCAAATTTACAGCACTAGGGCACCGGTGAAGGCATGGCAAAGGCATGTCAACTCCAGGCACAGGGAAAAATTGATGTAATTTAAGGCCATTGCCACAAAGTCCAGGACTGCTATACAGTCATGGGTTCCAATTTCATGAAGGAAAGATTTAGCCTTTGATAAGGGCTTCCTATGACTTCCTGTCATTCAAATTGTCCAGTTGTCAAGAAACATCATCAAAATCAAGTGACATGAACATTTCATCGGGTGCTCACATTTGTAAGAAAAACAGCTTACAGCAACATATTTGTTCAATTAAAAGTTACCACGCATGGCAGCTTTTAGTAAATTTGTAAAAAAAATCCCTCAGTTGAATGCATCAAAGCCTTCCAAACTTCACATTAAGCTCTCAACTACTTTAAATCTGACAATAAATGTGGTTGATACATGTCATGGTATTAAAAGGGCTGATATTTGGCTCACCAAAAGAAATTTGTGAGCAGATAGAGTGTGCAAAGTTAAACATTTCCTAGAACTTAATGATAACATCTCTTGTAACTCACAAAGAGATGATGGCCCCCTAAGAAAACCAGCAAAAACTCAAAGTCTTCCACTTTTTAAACTCAGGATAGCAATTGCAAAAACCTTAGGAAATGCTTTCAAGCTTGACCTGGTAGAATTAAATACATAAACACCACAACAACCTTATCAAATAGACGCAGAATCTTATTGGTTCCAAAATGATGCACTTCAAGTTTCCAACTCACCAGCAACAAATCTTAAACATATCTCCATTTCCAAGTGGGAAACATATATATATTTTTTTGCCTCAGATTGCAATTCCCACACTTTCTGACCTCCCACGGCATCCCACTGAATAAGTATAATGATATAATTTACGGTCTGAAGCAATCCCCTTCAGTTCAGGAGATTTTTCCCCCCTCTTTTTCATTTCAATCATTCTTTCCTTTGAAGTTTGGAGAACCTAGGAATGCGACGTGAGTGTGTACCTTCCATCATGCTTCACACGACACGTAGGCCACTAGGAATGTAAGACATGGGATGAACTTGGGCAAGTTGTGAGATTAAAGGGGAGAAATAATCTTTGTGTTGCCAGGTAACCTGCTTGTGAATATCATTATCTTGTTGATGCAATCACCGAATCATTGACCTCTGACTACCTAAATTGTCTCAATTTTACTGTAATTATTACCAAGTTGCTATACACGTAGACTGTTACTAAACCGTGAAATTATGTATGTCAGAAAACGATTGTGTGTATGCACTGGTAAAAGCTTTAGATCTTTTGGGTGTTGAAATAAGAATTTAATGAACATGAATTCCACTCTAATTGAGGCTGAACAAGCTTGTTTTCTGGGCGAGTGTTTTAATTTGACTGAACGCGTTTCCAAGAAATACTCTGGGCCCATTTCATGGAGCCACTGAAGCACAAAATAATTCTGCTTACCAGAACAAAGTTACTTGTTAAAATACTATATCACAGACACATGTACCGTCTGTGACTGGTTTCCTGCTTAGCAGAAAGTTGTTATGCAAAATTCTAAACTAAGCAGCTCTATCAAATTGGGACCTCGACCTTGACAGTGATACTTGTGCAACAAGATACACATTTGTTTCAATTCCTTTGTCTTGCAAGGCCAGAGAAAGTAGCCCATAAACGTTCCTTTAACATGATAGCATTTCAGACTTGATGATAGGATGTACCTCAAAATGGTAAGACATTGACAAGGTCACATTGAGAAGGTCACATCAGAAAAGGAAGGTGAATGTTTAAGTTGTCATGATTTTTATCAGTGAAATCTATCTCCATTCTGTCACCAGCAGACAGATAAATCTAAAAGATTAATGCACTCACAACAAGTGTCATATTTTCTTAATTTGTTAATTTGGCGAGCATTTATCACATTTACATTTTCACCCTGGCTTCACTTGGACTTCAATCATCAAGAATTGATATTATTAGTAAATTGTTATTTTTTCCTGCCATTGAGGAAGTCATCAGTTTTCAAATAACACCTTGACAGAATCAACTATCACTTTATTCCTGAGAGTTAATTGAGTTGTTAGTACAGAATTGTACATGGCACTACTCTTTCACGCTAAGTCCACAAGGCAATGCCTGTATAGTGTAGTTCAAACTAATAGTGGAACTTTTTCTTCTTTAAATCCAAATAATTCGCTCATAAGATGAACAACCAGGAAATATTCTAGTTCAAGTTTTTCTTCAAATATAACGATTTGAAATTCATTAAAAGCAAATTTTATATGCAGTCTCTTAAGGTCTAATTGTTCATGTTCATTCAGGCCGCACCACCATTGAGGGCAAACACTGGGCTTTCAGACAACCCCTGCCTCATGGGGAACTTGCATGAATATATTCCATAAAGGTTTGACAATCTTCAATGATAATAATACAGATGCTCAAATTGGTCCACTTTAGAAGATCAAAAAACTTCATTCAAAAAAGAGGAGCTTTTAGGTTAAACTCAGTTCTGTGATGCACTCCTTTCCCAATAGATAAGACTCATTATGAAATTGAAACAACTGTTACAAGTCTCTAACCTCACATTAAAATGGTGGAAAATGCCATTTTGAAAGATGACCTGATTGGATGTTAACAATAAATGGGTTGGTACATTCCACACCGGCATTTTTCATTTGGCAGGCGGTCAAATTCAACCCAGTTCTGATTGAATATCTTGGAAATACAGGAATGAACTAAAAAATTCTCCGCACAAAAATGACTGTAGACATATTTGAAATGTGACGTCAGTAGATGTTTTTTTGATGTTTGCAAATTTTCTCTGAATGAGTATCTAATAAAATTAAATTTTACACCATTTTAACATGAAGTTGGAGAGGTTTTTTTTCTCAAATTCCATAAATACTCTATCTATTGGAAAATATCTGCACCACAAAACTGAATTTGACCTTACAGGCCATCTTTAAGAATGCACCGACTGAAACTGTTTTCAAATTGAACGATTTTTTTTTTTGGGGGGTAAGATTTTAGGCCATGTATGTGGATATTAATCCAATTTTGACAGTGGCTCTGAAATGAGCCAGTTGGTTACCACTTTAAGGAGAATTTGGAATTTATTTAAGGAGCTCAACTGAGAGTGTGTAAAGCAAGGAATAGTGAAGTACAACTGAAGTGCCAAGTCAGGTTTCAACCTCAAGAGCTTCTCCTATCAGTTTCCTCGATTACCCGTTTCATGTTACCCCCAGCGACTCATTCTTCAGGACTCAGAGAAATCTTGAGGTACTGCCGATGTAAAGAATGATTTCTTAAGTAACTGGGTATGACCATTAGGGTACTCTACATAAGTATACTTACAACTTGGATTCATATTCATATTCATGTTCATGTCGATGCTGCAGGAGGCGGTCGCTGTCGTTGTGGGCATCGTTGTCTGCTGCTGCTGGTGTGATCTGATCGGCTCTTGAAGACCTCTCATCTGCTCCTGTTGATGATGGGGTATGTGGTGGACCAGGGATGGGGCTACCAGTTCCTGCTGGGTTGGGTACCCACCCAGCTTCTGTTGGGCAAATTTCTCCACTTTGAACTTGATCTGCACCCAGCTGCTGGGGCTGGGCGGTGCCGAATCGTGGGGTTCTAGCTTTACAGCTCTTTTGTGAACATGACCCGGAGTTGGAGAGGGTGGTAGGTTTGCTGAGGGAAAAAGTAAAACAAACATACAACCACATTAGTCATAATTTATACAGCAGGTAATATTCTTTTGGCTTAAATTTTTTTTTTTACATAAAGCCATAGAATATATGCAAGAGCATGGCCGCAATTTAGCTTAAAGCATTCGGAAATACCAAAGGTCACAGTCTAACCTTTGGAAAAAAGAAAAACATTGGGAAATAATTAATGATTACAAAGATGAATAAGAACAGCACTACCAGCAACAAAAATGACAGTACAAAAATGACAGTACAAATCCTTGTAAACCTCAAAGCTTCAGATTGTCTGCAGTAAACATGGGAGGGGGGGGGGTTGAGTATGTTTGGAGGCACTGCTAATGTACAACAACATCCCAATTACTATATGTGGAGTGCCTATTCCATTCAATTTGCATACCCTTTCAAAAAATGTGTCAAGGGCAGAGAAGGTATTGATTCTGATGGGGGAATTCCACAACCTATTGCACAATGTGAACTGTGGTATAAATGCAGACAAGTTCCACATGCGTCTTCTAAACTAGGGAACTATTTTCCTCTTCGATGTTTGACAACTTTATACACTGAAGATAGATTTTTTGATACAGCTGTGATTATTTTAGTTTCAAATCTTTTCCTTTAGGCAACTTTAAGTTCATGAGATACAAACGTGCAAATGCAGTTTATTAAAAATAAAAAGAGGAAAGTGCCAGGCACAGAAATAATCTGTACTGTGTTTTTCAGTTTTCAATGACACAACTGAGAAATCAAAAACAAGGAAATCGGATGAAAAGCTGCATGCCTAAATCCATATGCATTTGTGCAACTGTGTTTGTAAATTTTTCAATACACAACACTGCAGGCAGTCAACTAACCCCATGTGCTATTGTTACATTCAGCACACTGAAATTCTCAAAATCTGTGGCCACACTTTCAATGTTCAAGTTAAGAACACATCCACAAGCCCCCAATATAGCCTCTTTCACTAACAAGCTTCCTGTCGCTGAATTCAGATTGCTAAAAATATCAACAGTTTTAATGATGCGAGAAATTCTGGAAGGAAATTATTGTAGGGGACCTGCAAGCTGGTTGTACAATAAAGTCATAATATTTGTCAATGAGGCAAGGAGACTAAAAATACACACTTAGCATCTACCTTTTGACTGATCAGCCAGCAATGTTTTTCAGGCACAATGATGCGAGCGTGCAATATGATACCAAGTGATGAATGTACCTGAGTGAAACACATTCTACTGTGTGTGCAGTTACTATTTCATTCATAAATCAGGTAGTGAATGAACGATTGGCACAACTGACAAATTGGTACTGAAATTTAGCAGGACTGTAGGCCATACAGGGTATGACAAATGCTTTCTGAAAGACTGGCTTATCCATTGAATAATCTATTTTAAGATATCTAATTCTTTGCTTTTTAATCAGCTATTTGATGGAGTTCTACATATCAAGTAACTTGTAGTCACTGTTTTTGTTGTTTTTCACTCTTTGTGTGTTGTTACAGAAGGGTTAGAACTTTAACTTTATTTCTCTTCACAGTTTTGTTCTTGTTTTTTATTTATTTTATTTTTTTATTAAATGGGAAGTTGTTCACTGGCAAAATTCAACATTTTTTTGTCAACAGAAAAGGGAAACAAATCATGACTGAATTTTCTTTAAAGACAACATTTTCAAGTTTGTCGTTTACTTTTCTCCGACTGAATGAAACCTTATCCCCAGTGCAACTATACTACATGTATCCCTTAATCTGTAGCCATGTGTTGTCTCATCGGCAGAGATCACAGCCAGAAATTCCTCTCTAGCCTCGCCTAAAAAAAAATTAAAAATACCCTGATGACCCTCATCTTGAAATTGTGGGATGATGAATTTATGATGCCTTCCCAAGAGTACATTAACATCTGCAGGATGGCGGTACCCAGCGTGCCAAGTAGGCAGACAGCGGCCATGACTGGCCAGCCCAGCCCGCCCGGTTGCTGCAGTTGGCAGAGGGACAAGAGGGGTACTGGTGTCAAGACCAGTACTTGGGCTCTCCCCTGAGTCCACACATATGGTTCTCATAAAAAAAACCTGTTTCACCCTCATGAAAAAAGAGAAAAGAGGATGCTTGTTTTCATTTTGCCTTCTCCCTTTCCCTTCATCCATCATCAATCACAGGCCCTGGTTGGCAGGGTCAAAATGAAGGCGGCTCTGAGTGCCCATCAATTCTACAGGAAAATGCCATCAATTTTATAAGCTCTTTGAAGATTGCAGAGCTCTCTGGGAGTTATGGGGGGACACCAGGGTGATGTTATGACCAAACAAAATGTCCTTTTATCGCTATGGGGTAACTCTGATAGGGTTTTGTTCGGCCCCATTATCACTTTGGGGGAAGAGGGTGTCAGAGATTTAACATGTTCCAAATGCAGGGCTTTCTGATGAACCCCATCATAGAGACTGTCCGAACCCTTCATCTTGCACTGAATGACATTGTTCATGTACTGTTCATGTATGCATCTGTTATGAATAACCATGTACAGAAAATTGAATGGCAAGTAATTTTACCAAACTGTGTCCTATTTACAATCTTCATGAATGAATAATACACACAGTACTTTTGTCTTCTTTTGAAAATTCTGGCAGAAAGGGTTGAAAATAAGCCCGACATGGCAGTCACATCTTAGTAAATTCTTCTTCTTCTACTTCATTGTTGCACAACCGACTCTTCCTAGACAGTCCTTCTCACATCCATCAGGCGACTTGGGCCCACGTTTCAGACATAACCACAATAACAGCAAATTGCAACTTATTTTGGGTACAATAGATGGTCCCTGAATAGTACTGTCTTACCATGGCACAACATAAAACCACTCTGGACACAATGCCTGGCATGAAGCCTCACAGTAGGGAAGAGGATATGACACAATAAGAAAAACAACAGGGCATGAAAATGGGGCCAAACCGCAAACTCCAAACACTGACAATAAAACCATAAAAGAAAGACCGACATTTTTGTCTGTCTATTGCACTGTACAGGATCTATAGGGTTACTACAATGAAATGTCACAATGCAATTACCATAACAAATACAACATGTATTACATTCATGTACTTCTGAATATGGGTGTATTCTGCTACATTTACAACTGCTTATGTATTTTAATTGTTGTTGTTGAACCAACGAAACAAAATTTGTATGCTTTACACGATGATCATTATTATGTGTACAAATGTTAATTAAAAAAGAATCTGAAACAGACAAAACATAAACCTAACTTGAGTGAGTGAAGGTTTTATATATATTTAATTTATTTTGTGCTGGTTGTTGTTTTTCTTCTCTTTTTTTTGGGGGGGGGGCGGGATGGTGAATTTAAAGAGTAACCATGTACTGAGATTTAACAGGAGTCAGTAAATGTAATTTCACTTTCTTTAAAATGATAACCAGATTTGTATATGTTCCATTGATGCACATTCAAATGTACCCAATTGTTCCACACATCTACCCATTTTGTCCCGAAATCTACCCATTTTGTCCTGACATCTACCCATTTGTTCCTCGCATCTACCCATTTTGTCCTGACATCTACAGTATTTTTCCACACATCTACCCATTTGTCCTCACATTTACCCTTTTGTTCATGACATCTACCCATTTTTCCACACGTATCCATTTGCTCCTCACAGTTCCCCTTTTTCCTCACACCTACCCATTATTTCCTCACACTTTCTCATTTTCCCCAACATCTACCCATTTGCTCCTTGCTCCTCTACATGCAAACTGTACAATTCCTTGATAGTGAAGAATCGTTATTATCACAGTAATCTTGGTCATATTCCGAGAGTTCAATAACAATAATGAACACTGATTTGTCATTATACCACACTGGGATCAGACTGCTTTGCCATTCCACATTCAGTTTGGTTTCATTGAATTGAATGAGGTTGAAAACCAAGGAGCAGGCACCATACTGAAGGTCCATATAACAGAACCCAGCCATTACCAATGCTGGCTGGTTGCTCAGTGCTACAATCCTTCAATATGTGCAATGTACACTTATGAATGTAGGCCTACACACACATTTTACATTACGTACGGTACACTCCTTTTGCAAATCATTTGCCTCGCGGTAATCTCACAAACGATAACAGCTGCACGTTTGCGAAACTAACCGGGGGATCCCTTCCCATTCATGCCAAACACGGTTGATGTGGAAACCCTGTGTCTGCCTGGCCCAACCGCAAGAATGCAAAATGCTTCTCTCATTGGGCGGATATATTCTAATAGTGTCTTGTGGTTTGGCATGTGTATCTTGTAGTGTCATAACCTTTTATTCACTGTTAATTCTCAGCACAATTTTCTCTCTTTAAAAGCCAAATAAATAATTTTTGCTGTGGGATCAATTCTTTGAGATGTTGTCTTCCGTTTAACCGCAGCTAATTACCATGTCTGGCACCCTGTGGATCCAATCTACCCTTCAAGGCTGTGTGATTCATGCTTAAAGGCAAACTTCCATGGTAAAAGAGCCAGTCTGTTATTGAATGTACACAGTCTACTGGATCTCACTTTATTCTAGGCAAATGTAAAATATGAGAGTTTTTATATAAAAAAATTTGATGGTCAGAAATTTTGATCAAAAACACAAGTTTTGAACAACAAGAACAATTTTGTTTTTGATGAATCCAGATTGCCTTGGACAAGTAATATACATGTATAAAGATGTATTTTGTCAGTTTTGTTAACATGTAAATTTGAAGAAGTATAAATGACATGCAGCAGTTAGTTTCATTATTCCTAGTTCGTACAATTTCTTTTTTTACATGTAAATGCTGGCAATCCTCGCCAACGACATAATGTTGCTGTCATTTGAACAAACTTTCCTAGTCACTAGAAACTGGGCAGTCGGCCTGAAACGTGCTTAATGTACCAATACTTAAAACATATTACATTTCTAATTAGAACCTTGGACACTGCATTTTATTTGTACATTGATTAACACCAAGGTGATTCTCGTGCTCAATCACTGTTTCCATGAACTTTAACCTTTAATCCCTCAACAATACTGTAGACAAAGATGGCAAAAGGACATATGTTGAGCACTGGGTTCAGGAGATTATTATTTACATCTATTCTAGGGCAGGTCAAAGTTGAGAGTTCACCAAACTCTTAAGCCACTTTTAAAGATACGGTTATACATCAACAACTCAATGCAAAGTTGTTATTGCACAAAGAAGAGAAGGAAACAGCCAAAAGCACACAATTTAATTTTACTGTTTTTATTTTTGTTTTTGTTTTTGTTTTGTTTTTGTTTTTGTTTTTGTTGGGGGGGGGGGTATCAATGGCACAATTTTGTTCAGCTGGACAGCTAAAAAGTTGCATACCAGATACCTTCAAGGTGTTGTACATCATGAATGTCATGACAACATTTTGGTGAGAAATTCAAGAGATTCAGAAATTCAGATTTTAAAATTGTACTTGAAAATTCTGAAATAAGGGGCTTCAATACAAGTGCAGTGCCTACATCGTATCACAATCTTAGAAACCTTGAAAAACATTGTCAGCATATACTGAAAGATACAGAATTATAATATAGCCTGACATTTTTTCTTTATCTAAAAAGTCATTTATTCTTGGTGAATGCCGGAAGTCCATAGGAAATTGGCAAGAGATCATGGGCTCATCACATGACTCAGTACATTCTCACTGTTTCATTACTCCAGGTTAGTTGACACACACAACAAAACCAGGACATGGATCAGTGTGTACACACACACACAAAAGCCGACCACGAGTAATGAGCACCCATAGTAACTCATCTACTGCAACCAAGCTCATTCAGTATCACTGACATAGATTCCGCTGCACAAATTCAAACCAACCTTCTTTGCCATTCACTGATTGCAGCTAAACATATCCCCCCATGTCCTTGAGTTTGGTTAGGGCAACCAGGGTCATTCTGTGGTTTAGCCAGAATGACCCCATAATAAGGTCACACTGTCTATCAACTGGAAGAAATTTGGCACTAGACAATGGCACATTCCATTGCCCCAGTGAGGGGTGATGTTATTCAGAATGGTTAAGATGGAGGGAGGGGGTGTTTATCTCTGCCACTCTCATTGTACTGTAAATTCCTTCCAGACTCAGTTTGACTACGGGCAGTGTACTAACCCAAGTCACAAGACATCGTCACTCCATAAATCCTGCTTGTGCCATTTTAGGAGTCAGATTTTCGGTGTTACTGTGCATTGCGCATTTTAGGCCCCTCCTCGCAGTTAGATGTGTACCATATCTTTACCCCAAAATGGCAGACCATGGGCAGAGAGTAGCAGCATGTGATGTTGGTGCAATAGCTACATGAAGTGTACAATACAAGGAGCTTGAAGTATAAATTGAGTGTCTGAATCAAGCTTGTCAACGTTGTGCCTCTTTAAGGCTACAATTTTGTTTCCTACACCCGTTTAAACAAAGTATGTTTTTGTTTTCTTAAAAAAAAGCTTGCATGGTTTATTGGAACAGTTTTAACTGTACCCGGATGTCAGACAAACGTGTCAAGTTTCACTAACATATGCAAGTGTATATTTCCAAGTTTTATATATTCTCGCATCTACAGACTAAACTACTAGTGATGTTTGATGCGGTGATTGCGTAAGTGGTGGAATGTTAAGCAATAGTGACATCATTAGTGCAGAGTGTTATCAACTAAGCTGACTTGTACATATGTATTTATTTCCCTGTCTTTGCTCGCCCAAATACATCCTCACCAGTACACAGATGGCTTCATGGTTAGAAAAAACGGAAAGAAAAATAAACATTGACTCATTCAGACAGGAGACTGGTTGGTGTGGTATAACTAAATATGACCCCCTGGTAGACCCTAAAAACTTGGCTCACAAAGGAATATTTCTTTGTTTCTTTCTAGCCATTCATGAGACTCGACATGCAGGGCAAACATTGTAAATGCTGGACTCTGACCACACAAACCTCTTATTGTCATTTCAATGGCTTTCCATCAAAAATATTTGGATTGGGTTCTAGCGGATGTTTGGAAGAAACGATTCCCAGTTTTTATGCAACATTGTATACA
The DNA here is from genome assembly GCA_010994315.2 of Pisaster ochraceus. Lineage (NCBI taxonomy): Eukaryota > Metazoa > Echinodermata > Asteroidea > Forcipulatida > Asteriidae > Pisaster > Pisaster ochraceus. Next base: position 20,092,803 of record CM021531.1, read on the forward strand.
GAGTTGCAAGATGAACACAATGTGTCCAGTAAATATAGTGAAATCATTTTGGTATTGTTATTATAGTGTAAAGGAGGGGAATTCGAAATGCTGCAACTTTTTGTGTGTAGAGTTTGTCAATTTTGATTTTCATGTTTTGGCTTGTCATGTCATTAGAGATAGGAAGAACTTTTTGCAACTGTTTGCAATTGTTTGCATTATGAACAACAAGACATGACAAAATCTGAAGTTCCTTTTGTAACGCCTCACAAGTTTCTTATGACTTTTCCTCCTCCATACATCCTTAAAAAGATGTTCCCAAGAAGGTGGGCTCCCTCAGCATGCCTCCCCAATGGCTTCCAAAAAACCCAGCCTTCCTTTTTTCTTGGCCAAGCTCTGTGAAACAAGAGCGCCCTTGTGTGTAGTTGGATGTCACATTGTCAATGTAACTCTGTAATGCTAAACCTCCAACCATCCTTGACCTATTGGGAAACCCTACACCAGCAAGCTTCATGTGTAGTCATGGCTTCCACTGGCAGCAAGATATTTTGTTGGGGGGGGGGAACTTGTTAAATATGGAGACGTCTTCTTATGGATTATAACAAGTTGAGTTTCTGTCTCCTCCAGGCCACCATATTTTATCTCAAATCAGCATGTAATGTGTTCTTTCGCTTACAGATGTGAAATCTTGAAGACATGTGCTTTGTTACACAATACAGCACTCTGCCCTAAGTATGGATCCACACAAATGAATCAAATCTGTAAAATGCCGACTTTAAGAAAAGGTACACAAAACAGAATGTTGAAAATGTCACATTTAAGGTACAAGGAAGTTAAGAATCATAAACTATTCAAACGTGGGAACAGAAACAGCCAGAGTCTTTCATTCTTTGTGGAAATTGTTATTCATCATAGTGATCTAACTAAAACTAACAACTAAAAATGTGTTAGAAAAACACACCGATCCCGCAAATCAATCCCACATCACTGTTCCATTCCATCATGTAAACATAGCCAACGCATTCTTGTCTGCAACATTTATTGTTCTTTTTATGACTTCTGACACCAAAAACTCTTGGAAATTTCTCGGAAGTATTTTTCAATCTTCCTTACTTCCAATTGGGTCTGATATTTGGCCTGTAATGTTGCCACACATGCTGGTATAAGGGCACACATGTACCAGGTTAGAAGGTTAAGGATAATAATAAACTTATTTTAACTCCTACATTGTCTTGAATGTTATCAACAGATTTTGATTTGTAGCTGTGCATCCCACACTCACACCTATGTGTACGTGTTCAGTAGTTATAATGTGAATTTTCCAAAAGATTATTTTTTTTAAGAGATTCGAGACAATATAGTTTTTAAAAACTGCACAAGAAAAAACACACCAAAAACTGAAGGGTGGAATTATAACAAATACACATTCTTTGTTCAGTATTCTTTGTGTTGTTAAATGCTGCTTGCCGAGATACAAAATGCAAAATGTTTCTAAAAAGAGAAGATGACGACATTTCTTTCTGATGGCAATATTAACCAAGACTCATAGACTTCAGACAATATGAAGCAGTGCAAACTCAGTCCTTCATTTTAAGAAATACGAGGAGAGCCGCTCATCTTAAATTATTGAGGAGAGCTCTTTGCACTCTCCAGAACCAAACTTCACACTTTGATCCTTAAAGTGAAATTGAAACAAGATTGTCAAAAATCTGACCATTCTCCATGTTTTATAAAGCACATACACACAAGCACCTGTGACAATTCATACTGAGCATACCCGATCGCAAGATTGGATTGGCAAAGTTTTTTACATGATCGAAGCAAAACAAATGCCACATCGGTAGTTCATTTCGCAAATCTTATTTAAAATCCACTTAAAAATGCTATTTGTTGGTACTCCCTGTAGAGGAGTCCCACTGCACTCACTCTGCTTCAAATTGATGGTCTGCAAAGTATACTTTATGATTCAGAATCATTTTGGTTTTATGGTGATCAATATACACATGTAGACATCTATAACATGCCTTTAATGTTTGATACACAGAGAGTTACATAAAAAATACATACATGTATTAGAGGCTGAGAGTCTAGACAACAAGTCTTGAAATATCCACGACCCCTGGCTCCATTTCACTAGTTTTAAGTCGCAACTGAAATCCTGCCTGTCTAGTGGATTTTTAAAAAGCAGTTTAAATACATTATTTATCTAGTTATTTATTTTTTAGTGCGAACTCTATTTACTGCTGTATTTGAACTGCAACTCTTTTCTATGAATCATCAGGCGTTCAAAAAGACTTTGATTTGAATGGTTTACACCAGCCAATGAAGTGCATTGCTTTAATCAAATCAAACCTTCTCCTAAAAGGTCATCAGACTAAACAGTTGAAACTCTTGCTTCTCTGGGTTGTTTTTACCCACTTTGTTTTGTCAGAAAGCAAGTCAAAATAAGACCCGTTATCCACTGGATTTCATTCAGAAATTACAGCCCCGCAGACAAATCTGCAAATAAGTGTCCTGGCCACAATGCAAAAATATAAGCTTGTTTCAAATAACATAAAAATACATTTATTGTCACTACTGCTATGAACATTTGTAAATAGTAAAGTTAGAGTCAAAACATGTTTTTCAACTGTTAGGCTTCATGTTGTTGAGGTGTTGAATTACGAGACCTTCTGCTAAGACAGATATGGTGCACATATCATAAACACCTTAGATGTGTGCTGGCCTACTTGTAAGGGTTGAAACAATATTGGTTAAAAATCTGAGCTGAATTTCATTTCAGGTCTAAGTTGAGGTTACAACTGTATATACATGTATACACAGATAAACTTTACGAAAGTGGCAATTAGGGCTTAATGTTTACACTTGACCACAGGTCTAAGTCCAGTAATTATTGGCTGGTAAACTTACAAATGGACAAGCCGGGTGGTCTCATGATGTCAAATTTAATAATAACATGTACCTCACTGTTTTATTTTATGAAAACTGCTAATCAATTGTTGACTTTGAGTCTTAATAATATCTTTTAATTTTGTTGAGTATCAAAGTACACTTACCCATAAGACAAATGATATGTCTCCCCTTTGTACTTGTTCAAATAAAAAAAAATGTATGTTAAACTTTGTGTAGACTTTTCTTACTTGGTTTCTTGTCTCGTTAAACAAAATCTGCCCAGTAAGCCTGCCCTGTGGTTGTGTGGGTTTTCACCTAAATTTATGCCCTCCACACATCTACATATGCAAGTCAAATTACAATCAACAAGAGTAAACCAAAACATTTTCCTTTACGGCTCTCGGTACTCTACAAATTATTGGCAAACTGGCAAATCACAACAAGTGCATGTCACTCCAAACTTAGTCCCATCTTAATATGCGACATTCCAAGTGAAGCATAGACTCTAATCAGAATTTTGGGGCACTTGCTGATCTGGAATGCAATTATCACTATAAAGCAAGGCAATATGTATAATACATGTCATTGCTAATTTAGCACGGCTCGTGAACAACAGGTATGTGTGTACAATTTAGAAATGAACTCTATCCAATTGGCCAGGTCAAATCTGTTTCTAGGTCAACTGTTGTTCCACTTTTCTTCACCCCCCTCGTTCTTCCCTTTCCTTGATCTATTTTGTTTAACTGCACGAAAAGTTAAACGGAAAGGCTCTGGACTGCTGCAAACTTTTCATTAACTTTGTTTTAAAAATGGCCTTTCAACCAGCATTGACTACTAGATGTATGTTTGCACAATCATTATCAGTCATAGTTGTACACGTGTACACTAATGACTGCGCACATAAATGCACATGTTGCACATGTAAATACCTTGTGCCAAAGGTTAAAAGGTAGAGTTTATACTGGACGAGACAGCCATATTAGATATTTTGTCACAAAGAAAGTTGAACTGTGGTAAATGCTTGCAAAATATTGCACTGTTGGACGCCACAATTTGTTTCCATTTGTATTCCCATGCATTATGAACCAAGCTTTCAAGAATCCATGTTGAATATAACTTCTATCCGAAAAAGAACCTAAAAAGAACACGACATACATGAAAAAATTTAAAATGACCCTTTAATCAAAATGCAATCTGACAAACATCTCAAGACAAAATTGTCAACTGTTATTTTCCCATAAGTCTTACAAGCATTGAATTCTTACATGTATTTAACAGATTTTCAAATTGACATCCACTATTTGGAATTTAAGTTCCTTTTCCTTCCCTTTAACAAGAAAAACAGCAAGATCCGTAGAAGCTTTGTAAGCCATGAGTGGCATTTTGTTTCTCTCTCGCTATGTTCAACAGACCGTGTTTGAGAAACAGACACGTGGTGGACAGGGTGCAATTATCTGCAACAGATCCAAGGGGATTTCACTAGAGAATTAAGCCAATGAGATACCTCACCTGAATACCAAATGTCAATTTATCCTACACGTGACTGACTTCACTGAATTAAGGATGAAGCGTAAAGACTGTGACCCCATTAACGCGCACTTTCATTGGGTGCTTTTATTTTGGTTCTCACGATAACGTTTTGTTTATGTTTCTTGATGTCTGGGTACATGTAAATGAGCTGGACAAGCTCTGGTTAAAATAAAGTCAGAACATTTATTTCATGATGGTAGACCATACTGTACAACATTTGTGCATACATTAAGCTACATCAAATGCTTGAGTCAGAAATTACATGGCAGACATCGCATTTAATAATTTGATGCTGCTTGCTGTTAATGTAACTGTTGTACCTGAAACCAGGCTAATGAGTCTTAGGCAGAGATTAAAAGACCATTTACCAAAGCTGTGCTCTTTTGAACAAGCTTTGCCCATATCTGAATTGCCAACAGCCTTAGCAACAGCCACAGCCACAGCCGCTAACTCAGCTTTACTTTCTTTTGTAGAAACTATGCCATTGTAATGTTTTGAATAAAAGTTGCATCGGCCCTAATTGAGACAAGCTTTATGCTTCACAAAGTCATCACAAAAAAGTAATTCATTCAATAATTACCTTTATGCCTTGAACCCAACCTCTGACAAATAAATAAGCAACAAAGACAAGAAGGAATATAAAAACAAAAAACAACAGAAATGAAGAATTATAAAATAAATAGGCAACAAAGACAAGAAGGAATATAAAAACTAAAAACAACAGGAACGAAGAATGATAAAATAAATAGGCAACAAAGACAAGAAGGAATATAAAAACAGAAAACAACAGGAACGAAGAATGATAAAATGAATTTAAATAAGAACAATTTCGTGGTACTTGATGTCAAGCGAAAAATAGTTGAGATTTTTCTCTTGGGCATGAAACAGTTGGCTTTAATGTAGGTCTTTATTCCTTGACTCAACCAAGGGGAAACTATCCTGCCCTTTCAAGAATGAAATTCCAGGCTTATTTGAATATACCAAGCTTTGGTTGAGCTCACACCTGGGGCCTTGATATATGGACTCTGATTTTTCACGGATGGATTTCATGCCACAGCGTTATGATTCAAAGCAGTGTACTTGAAGAGGCTTGGTTCAATTCACATCAGAATCAAGCATATCATCTTCAATGACATTTTCCCAATTCAAAGGAAAACGTCATTATTTCATTTTCAGGCAATTTTTCACAGGACTCAAGTGTCAGCCCAACCTACATGTAACCAGAAATCCCATACCCAGAGAAACTACTAAGCCTTTCGGAAAATACCCCATGAAGTCGGACACTGTTCGCATATGATTGGTCTGTTTTATCGAACGACAGGCCCCGCCAAACTAAACACATTGTCTAGGTGGATGACCTGTACTACATGCTAGGAAAAAAAAAAAATACAAAACTGCCTCAATGTGCACTTGCAAAAATAGGGAGTGAGAAAAAAATGGGCAATAATAACAAGCGAACTTGATAACCCCAAATAGGGAACCTGATCAAATGATGAATGGGCTTCGGCAGTTGGAGTTGTTTGCTTTCAAGCAGGGGATTTATGTCTGGCAGGAGGAGCTTGGCGAGCCGTAAGAAACTTGGCTAGTTTACCCAATCCAATATACATTGTTACTTTGTTAACGCACGTTTCTTGAATGCATGACTGAACTGCCTAAACCTTTTCCTCCACGTTTTACATGACATGAGTAAACACTTAAGTTTCATCATGATTTCAGGGATGAGATTTGGCAAATGTGAACATTCCTGAAAAATGGCTTCATGCCTGGATTTCCTCTTCTTATAGACCCAGAACCTCCAGATGTTACAATTCAGGAAGTTTACAGACTCTGCAGGTTTGGACACATATGGATTGTTTCTTTCTCCCATTGATGATCGCTTCCTTCAAGAACATTTGAAGGCTCAAGGAGATTTTGAAAAAAAAACCCTGAAATCAGGAAAAATCCTGTGATATCACATGCCTGTGATTTGAAGTACAGGTAACAACTCTCTCAAACATTTTAACTTTGCCTAGTACACAAGAATACTTTTTGAAGCAGTGCCATTTATATATGAGGGTCTTTTGTGTTTTAGTGGAGAAATGAGCGAAGTACATGTATACTTGCTAGAGCAAACATTTTCAATGTCAGTTGTTTTTTTCCCGCCTTTTCCCATCTTGAAGTGAATCAACAAATCCTTATTCTGGTGAGTACATAGTACGTGTAAATGTTCTGCATAACTTGCTCACTCTTTCCTTTTTCAAATATCAAGTTAATAAGACACAAAGGAAACTGACTGGGTATTGTTTCAAATAAGTTGGGGTTGAACAGAGACAGTAGATGTTGCGGTACAGAAGGATTTGAAAAATAACAAATCATAAATCCCCAAATACTATAAAAATTATTTGGTTTTTAGAACACGGCCATCCATTGTAGCAACATTATGTACAATATAGTATCCCCTGACGCTGATACCAGTTCCACTTTCGGGGAAATTAATCATAGGTTTTTGGTAGAGTACATTATTTTTTCTAAACATATCATTAAACCAATCTGTGAAAGTTTCATCAAATTGATCATGTTTCAGTGAAAACAACTAAAAATGGGTAATGTTTGTCAGGGATTTTGATTGTCATATTGGGCTTATTCCAATTTGACCAACGGGGAGTACAAAAATAATAATTTTAGATGTCTTCAAATACTATACGTGGCGTTATTTTAGATGGAAATATTTCTCTGGATGGCTGGTACTGGTTATGAACTTCAGAAACAGTGAACTTTCAGAATGTTTGATGTTAATATTTGAAAAATCCTATACTTTGTGCTCAAATACAAAAAATAATAACACAAAAACAGTAAATAATGGATTAATTGTTTTTTATTAGAACAAAACTCCCCAAATATGTCTTAACTGTTTCAGCATTTATTTACATTTACTAAATATAAAAATGTTGAACAATCCACATGCCCTGAAAAGCAAAGCAGGTAAAGACTGGTGCTATCCACGTGGTTATATGAATTGCACCTTGAACTGCACATGAATTGTACACGCACAACGGTCGTGTACAAGATTATGAATTACATGTGTTAGAGTAAAACGGTTTACCAAATGAAAAATTGCACAAAACATCAACAGAAAAACAAACAAAACACAAACATGTTTACTTTCCTTTTTCAATAAGTTACAGAAAATGACAATATGATTGATCCCTTTCATAGAACCTGAATTGTTTTGTTTTTGACGGATTCCTCCAATGGTGCATTGAGTCTTGTTTACAGAAAGCACCAACAAGAGCAAATTGTTCTGGGTTTCAGTTTCGTCAAATCGTGGGTTTGCATTATACGGGTAAACACCAGATGCTCAAGGACGTAACAATTGGATGATTCAGGAATCGCAAATATTGAATCTAGGATTACTGGTCCAAGCCGTCGATGAAAATAATGGCGATATTGATCATTCAGACATGAGAATTTAATCTAGTCCGGTCTTCAAATTACCAACCGATTCAATTTACAAAAGTGCTCAATCTACTTAATGTTCAAACGGAAAAAAACAAAATGTCAAGAATGATCTAATAAATGAGTCAGTATGAAAACTTAAAGGTCAACATTGTTTAATTTGTTGGTTTGTTTAATTCAGTCTTTCGTTTTTGTGAGAAAACAAATGAATCACTAAGTAATATGCTTCAACTTTTTTGAAGAAAGCAAAAGTGAAAATTGTTGATGCTTTCGCTGATACAGGTTGAGACGTTACAGCACAATGCATCATTACCGGCTGCAAGATATTTGAGGAAAACAAAATCCGAAAGATTCCTGTGAAGAAATAGTTCCTGTCGGACTGCCAGCTTTGACAACGAGATGCTTATCCAAATACCAGTGCATACTTCCTGCAAAGTTCAACACTACATTCTGAATGTAAACTAAGAATTAGGATAAATAATGATCACATCGTGGGACCCACTCCTTTAGTCAATCAGCACAATTCATGATAATCCCCTCATCCATAGTAGATGCACGACACATTCAACACTACCACCAGCTTCAAGATCAGTACAACATGGAACTACACCATGCCAATGCTCACTACCCACACTGATGTCATGAGAAGGTCACGTTTTAATTATAGAAGAGAAAAGCTTTTGACGTCAATTATTCTTTGCTCAAGAAGGTCATGTGACCTCAATACACCCTGAGGAAGATCGGCAGGAAGTTTAGCCTCATTTTCTAAATGCTAGCCTGGGCGAAGCGCAGCGATTAGGCCTGGGGCAGGTTGTAGTAGCGTTAGGGGTTGAAACCAGGCTAAGAGATCTCATGGGGGTTGTAGAGACCAGATGAAGGACTAGTACACACTGATGAAGAAATAGCATTACGCCAGGTCCTTGGGGTCAGGATGCAGACTTGCCAAAGAGCCTTGGGGTAGGGACATAAAAAATGTGCCACAATCTTACTATCTTTCTGAATTAGCGGGGGGGGGGGGGGCACAGATT
>CM021531.1:20102666-20117119 GCA_010994315.2 Pisaster ochraceus
GGGGCACAGATTCACTGGGGGGAAATAAATTAATAACAATACCTCTCCTGACCCTTTCCTGAACTGTCTGTAGTTTGTTGTTTTCAAGAGCAAGATCATTTTAAGAAGCTGTTTTGTAGCGTTCATTTGTTGCAAGCAAGGCCAAATCTACACTAATCTATGGCTAAATTAACCCTCAACGTCACTCAAGAGATAATGACGTGGCCTTCTTTTAATCGGCCATCAAAAGTAATGTAACAACATCAAGGATGGGTAGACAATATCACCATAAACACACCCATGTTTATCCAACTGGTAAATTGAGGACTTCTCTTTGTTATCGCATCATTTCAATTTAGAAATTTGTCAATTTCCCCAATGGTTTTGTGAAGAAACGCGAAGTGACAACGTCCTCGCTCTTTCAAAATATGTAGATCGCTTTCGTTAAAGTTCTTAGTTTCATTGGGAAGACAACCCCACAAACAAACAAACAAAAGCACCAAAACAATCTTCATGATGGCTATTGCATACAGTGTACTTCATACATTTTGTCTATCTTTCAAAACTACCACATTTAAGTGTGAATGGATCTTGGGATTATACCTTAGACTCATATGCACACAAACACAAAACAATTACTCTAGTCCCTCCAACCAAATATTTGACTTGCAAGGAGGAAGAAAATACTCCAATAACAAGTACCGTTCACAAAGTTTGTAGAAAATTATAAAAGTTCAAAAAGTTACAATAAAAAAATAGTAAAATAAACCACACACCATCTTTGATCAATTACGCAAAGAAACGACTCACATGCACAAATCAAACAAAATGTTCATTTCAGAACTTGCCAATTACCGTTGCCCATAAATTTTCCCAAGGACAAACTCACCAACTACTCACTAATTAACATGACTTTTTCTCCTTTTACAAGTCAAACCAGATGTACTTCAGTATGTTTTTGTGAGAGAAACTCTGAAGGATAGAGCTTAATTTGAAGAAGTGGCGCAGGGTGAGGAAGTTCAAGTACAAGGAGAGCAAAAAGTGAAAGAGTGAGAGTCAGTCGGACGAGGGCATTTATTTCTTTGATGTTAAAACCACATGGTACATCATCATCAACCCAGACACAGTGATTCATACATTAACCCAAGGCCACATGAGAGGCCCTTCTCTTCTTCTAATCAAAGCCTTTCAAAATATTAAAGGTGTTCAATACCATCATTTTATTACAACTGTATGGAGGGTGCTAGACTGGAACATTTCATGGGCCATGAATACATTAGCAGAGATTTTGGGGGGGATTTTTTGTTGTTGCTTTTTAGAGTTACCAGTTAATGTTAAAAACAAATACATTTGGGTAAGTTTTTTTATTTGATTTTTTTTTTTTTTGGAAAGATCCAAACCACTAAACCTAAGTAACCCAAATCATAAAAACTACATAATTGCAAGGATAGAGTGCTGATTGAACATACTGAAAGTTTCCTCCAAGTCATATTCCATTTTATCGTCTTATGTGATTTGTGCAGATTTTTACAAACGGCTATGAACTAAAATATTGGCACTTATTTTTTGTGAGGACGTGTGTGGATAAAGCCCCAATCCACCTCTTTGAATAAAATTGTTTTTTCTTTTTTTTTTCTTCTTTCTTTTTTCAGCCTGTCCTGTTGTTTTTGTTAGAGGAAACTTAAATGTGTTGCCAGCAGGTGAGGTTATTCAACATGAGGACATCAGAACAAACCAACTCCATTACTGGATGTTTCTTTCCACGCTAACACAATACAATCAAAGGAGTGCAAGTTTTCACAGGTCTCGTTTCTTTGCGCATCTTTTTGATCCCATCGGAATGCATCAAAATTGTTATCAAAAGGTGTCTAACAAACGCCCTTTAAAGGCGACATGTCCGACAGAATAGGTCATGCCGAGACTAACGCACATGAATATGTAGGATGAAAAATTTATCCAACATTTCAGAGTTAATGAACCGAGATGAGCTTTTGAATCTGAGTGAATTGCAATTTTTTTTTGAAAAAGTCTTCTTTCATGTGCGGTTTTGTGAATGGCAAACAACGCTAAGAGCTTCTCGCCTCAATTATGGCTTTCGGAAGCTGTTTAAATTTGGGTGTTTTTCTTTCAATTGGGGCTGTTTGCGTTTCCTCTTTTTTTTTCTTTTTATGTGTGGGCGGGTGGGGACAGAGTGAAGGGTTTTGGATGATATGTGAACGTGGAACATGGTGCATTTCCTAGACATTATTGGAGTGAAGCAACAGAGCTGAACTAATGTATCTCACAGTGTCCCACAGTGTCGTTAGATGCAGTGAACTACTACTCATTGGAGTTGACCAATCAGCAGGGTTTTAAAGGGAGTGTGTAACATCAGCATCAAAACACACCCTTGATGAGTACCAGTAATTAACACCAATGTCTACAATCCAATTAGAAATTGAGACAGGGTGTTCCAGGTCATTAATAAGTTCAAAGTGTAATTTAGACGTCGGTATAATTGTGTTCAAAGTGGTACTATAATCAATAAATGGAGTTCTGACATTAGACACAGCCTGCTCAAGATGGCGAAGAACTTCACGGAGACAAAAGACAAATTGCATTATCTACACTTCCATTAATTTTGTAAGCAAATTGATTACTGCCCAAATTAGGAGGTAACATCGATTTCAGATATTGAAGAACAAAACCTTAAAAAATCTTGACTGGAAGAGAAGTATGTTCATCAATCTGTCTTGTTTTAAGCAACTTTAATTTTACAAAAAATGGGGGGGGGATTTAAAATAATAAGAAAACGAAATGTAAGATCTGAAATAAGCTGGTAAAAAAAAAAGACCAAAGACAAATATTAACAGAGAAACTGAAAAAAATAAATAGCTGTGACTGATTGCCATCTCTGAGTCAGACTATATAATTAGCAAACAAAACATAAGGCTAACTAATGACGTCAAACTGCTCCAGTCTTTCCTTTTTTTGGATGCCAGTTTGTTTTTTATATATATTTTTTTAGCTGTCACTAAAACAAACACTCTTAAGTCCGAGTGAGGAGTTTCACTATGGTTTACTTTGAAACAACGGGAAAAACACAGAGAGACAGAGAGCAGGAGAGAAAGAGAAGGGTGGGAGATGGAAAAAAAGTTCCAAAGGCCATCATGATAGTGATCCAGGAGCGTTCTAATGAATGATTAACATGGAGCCGAGGAAACACAGCTGAGGTAGTACTGTACAGATAGTCATAGGACTCTAACTATCCGCTTTCAAAATACCCCCGTTAATAACGATCCCCCATCGGCGCCTAGGATACTTTATGACACACCATTGAACTTCTCTCCATTTGTTGTAGTTAGGTATTAACCATGACCATGTAACAGCTTATTATTGCCAACTTGTACATTGTCCCCTCTCCCTTCCTAAAACGGCTCTTTCAAAAAAGCAGAAAAATGAAATGAGCTATCAAATAAATAAAAATACATTTTGAACGACGACAACACCAAAGCCTAAGTAAGTTTAGTTTGTTGCCCTGCATGAATCAGAGTACTTTTTAAAAAAAACTCTTTGCAGGTGGTGGTGTAAACAGTCAACTGATTTCTTCCAATCACTTTGTGATTGTTTTCCAAAACCTACCTAATGGTTTTGGGGTGTTTTAAGTTGTTCCTGTGAATAGTCAAATGAAACGGTTCCTTAAAAAACATCTATGCCTATCTTTAAAGACAAATGGAATACAATTCTCTACAGATACAGATTTCCAGATTTCCACAAAGGCAGATAATAAATTGGGTTGTGCCGTTTCCCTTGCCGTGTGACTACCTATTGTCTCTTGAGATATCGAGGCCTAGTTCTTTACTCACACATGGAAGTACTTCATGCTGTGACCACAATCATATGATTGATTGTCTTATGTACAACTTACATTTCATGTAAATCGGATCATAATTTCTTTCCACATGGAAGTAATATTTCTGTTTTAGAATGACTCATTCCATATTTGAAATCTCAATTGGAATGGAAATGGCACCAAACAGAAATTCTGAGGCTAGTTTTGAGTCTATAAGTTAGTAAGATTGTTAAGACTTTACAAAATTTCTTGAATAGTGACTTGAGAAGTTTCAAACCTGCTTAAGAATAAATAAATTTCAAGAAAAGACTTGTAAAAAATGAAGAGATTTTCATCCCAATAATATTATGGATTACCCTCGACGGTGTTCCCTAAAATTTTTACTACAGGTAGATCAAGTTACTTGAAAACTGCACAAACATTTGTGATCGAAAGAGATGAAACTTACGGGCAGTTGGCATCTTGAGCGGCATCTGTTTTTAGTACAATCGACAACACACCAAAACGCAAATTAGGGAAGACAGGAGTGAGCGTTCACAAGCTGGTCTCCAAACAGTGTGTCCACCGACCGACCGACCGACCGACACGGTGAAGTCAACCCCAAAAAACTGAAGACAAAATCCAAAAGTTGTATGGGAATACTCCTCTTGAATAGAACAATTCCTTAATCCCAGTTTTAAGGAGAAGAATCCCATGCACAAAAGAGCAATCCGTTGATAAAATTGCAGACCAGGTGCGTACACGCGTATATATCCAACTCCAGAGAAGGATTAGGGTAGCATGAAGCAGCACGGTCTGCACTTGTGCCTAGTGCTTGTGATTAAGTTCATCAACATCGAGCAGTGCAATGGGCTATTGTTTCGTGGCAGGTCAAGGAGGTTAAACTAACTCTGATTTCAACGCTGGGAAGAGAAATGCTTGCTGGGGTGAAACAAAATGGTGCCCACGTGAACAAATCCTTGGTTGCTGCTTGGCTACAGGAGGGTGTTCACACTGTTCAAACCACACCATCACCAGGGGGAAAAAATCACAAAAACTAAACCCCAATGCTGACTCTCCAACCGACCCTAGACTAAACTGCACCGCCACACTGACTATGTACATGTGACAAGCTTTGAACCATGCAGAGCTGGTTTTGACTGGCGAGAAACATGCACTGAGTGGCGCTATACACCTTTCCACAGGTTAGTTGAGAGTGTATTGTTGATTGCCTGATGGTTGTTCTGCCTATGGTCCGCTCATACACACACACACTACATGACCTTTACTCTCTTGTCATAACATGCACAGCTGGGCCATGTTGGCATTTCAAGGCCGTTTAAGTCCAAGGCCCCCTAGGCCAGTAGGAAACTAGCTATTTTTTTTGCATTCAAGAGACTACAGAGACACTGGGATTGTGCGCACACCGCCCACTCTAATAATAAATAAATGCAACTTGGCCCTCTGTTACTTGACACCATACATGTAGTTACAGGTTACATTGAAAACGTAGATTTCTTTTTAAGAAGAATAGGGTAGGTGGGTGATCAACATGAGGCAAACAAATCTACGCAGCATTATCGAATTACAGGCTGTTGTTAAGACCAAACTATTAAGAAACAAACCTGTGAGTAAGTAGGAAATGCACACTTAAAATAGAACAGCGTCCGGATTTGCAAAGTTTCTCTGGAGAAGTGCCTTGTGGATATTCCGCAGTGAACTTGTTTTTCTACACAAAACAATCTTAGATTGTCAACAAGGAACTTCAAACTTACTTCAAAACATCCTAAAGAATCCAAAGTGCCTAACCTTATTCTACATGAACCTCAACCGTGCTGCAAAATAACAATATCCTCTCCAAGTACACTATACTACACTGTTGATTGAATTCTTAATTGATTTCCGATCAAATCATAGGCCGGTTTTTGCACAAATTTGTTTTGTGATTAATTTCCTTTTCTCAACTGCATTGACAAAGAATTTGCTTAGTTTCCGAAAAAGAACTTATAACTTTGTTTTCCTCATTTGATATACAAATAATAATTGAAACAATAAAACTTATAATAACACTTAAAATCAATCATTTGTAAAATAAAATAAGAATACAATTTAAAACCCACACAAATTTCCAGTGCTAAACATTCACTAAAAGCGACCGGTTGGTTTTGTAGTCTCCAGTACCCTACAGTCTACAACATTCCCTTGGCAGGATTTGTGGTTTGGTAAACTCCAAACAGTGAAACAGCCTTTGCAAGATTCAAACATTCCCTGATATTGTATCTGTAGTGTGGGTATTTGTGGCTTCCCAAACTCTGCAGTCTAAACCACTCCATCACAGAGGCTTTGTGAGGATTTGTGGTTTCCCAAACCAAACTCTAGAATCTGAGACATTCCCTACCCAGGGGTCTCTGCCGGTGTAAGTATTTTTGCGGTTTGGCAAACTCTACAGTCTGGAACCTTCCCCTGATTGAGCCTCTGCAAGATTGACACATTCCCTGCCATTGTATCTGTGGTTTCCCAAACTCTGCAGTCTGAAACTCTCTATAGATTGTGGTTTCTCCCCCACCATGCCCAAGTCACTATTTGAATGTGTGCTTTTCCAGTCTGCAGTATGAACAATCTGGATTGCAGTATGTAATACCATGCAGTCTCTTACATTCCCTGACTGAGCCATGATATGGATTTGTGGTTTAGAATATTCTCTACTCTGGATCATTCCCAATGGACTTCAAGTTTACAGGATCAGTTGACTAGATTCTCCTTGGCCATTGTCTCCCGGCAATTTGTACTCAATCTCACTAATAGAATTCCATGCATGCAGTCTGTGACTCCATTCTTCCAAGTTTGCTCTTTTCCTAGTCTTCATCATTTCTTTACTTCCCTTGTGGCTTATTATTTGATATCTTATTGATTTCAAAATTTCTTCAAATATTCCTCTAAAATAACATCGGGTGGTCTATCCTTTTCTAGTAAATGCAGGCCTGATATTTCACGGAAGCAACTAAATATAAAAACAACAATATACAGCACTCAAATCCATCACTCAGTGACGCTTATGGCACTCCACATTATTATCCCTGGTCACCGAGCCAATTAATTCATTCCTTAAACCATCCCTTGGGAGCATACAGCCTGTGCTGCAAAATATCTAATGCGAGAAGCTAAATCAATCACAAGAACCATCTCTGCCCTCACAGTCACCCATTTACCCATTTACCCCGTGAGAAGAAAATACCGTCAAGTGTCTTGCTCAACTGGAAACAAGTGTTATGACCAGGATTCGAACCCACAACCTGATCACTTAGCCACCAGAACCTGAGTCTGATGCACTCAGCCGCTAGGCCACGACATGCCACAAACGCCTCCATGCCCCTGGTCATCATCTTGGTGTCCTTTTAAATGTTCCAGTACAAACTCGTGTTTCATTCAGACACAGGTGCCCTTTACCCTTACAACAGCCAAGTATCGTGTAGTGATAATAACATTTCTGTACCATAAATTTATTTTGTAAAACTGTCTTAATTGACCCCCCAAATATTTTTATGCGGCAGGTAGACGGACATCAGCTATAAATATACAAAATTTAGTTTCAAGAAAACCGAGTGGGAAAGTTGGATTGTTTATCTGCCATTCATAAATTAAAATAGGAAATGTCTTGTGAGTAATTCTAGCCACAAACACAAAAAGAAACTGTTTTATTGATTAGGACATTTTGATCCGGGACAAAAACGTTGTACTTTGCATGCCCAGCAGAAGGTCATGGAATCTTGCATCCTTCTGCCGGTCACCGATGATAACAAACGGTGACGGTAGCATGAAATAAATGTACCCGGACCTGTTTCCAAATTATAATGAAACTTCATCACTCCTGATTCCAAAACTATTAAAAGGGCATTTAGAAACTAATGCTGTGCATTACCACAGCAAATTTACCAACCAATTTCTTTTAATAGTACATGTATACTGAAGAGAAACCATTCTGAAAAACATACTTCACTTTCCATTTATTATAAAGCTGCCATGTAATATGTTTTTTAAAATAAATGTGGACCACATGTGGCTCTCATATTTACAAAACCTGTCAACAATTGTATTGAATGGTTTCATACTGTACACTGAGGCTTTACACTGAGTTCATGGGGTCATTAATGTGTAACTACTGTCAAGATAACATGGCACTTCAATGGTGCTTTCTGCTGCTCTTATGTATTCCAAAAGAGTGACAGGGTAAACATTTATGAAAGTGAAAATTCCTGAAAATGTTGGTTTTGACCCGGATATCAGGCCTTGATTTTCATCTTTGTAAGAGCAAGGTAATTTTCATTTTTCAAAGGGCATTTCCATTGGAAAAACTTTAAAGTCTATGGAAAACTGATGAAGGGGATAT
The DNA here is from genome assembly GCA_010994315.2 of Pisaster ochraceus. Taxonomy (NCBI): domain Eukaryota; kingdom Metazoa; phylum Echinodermata; class Asteroidea; order Forcipulatida; family Asteriidae; genus Pisaster; species Pisaster ochraceus. Next base: position 20,110,844 of record CM021531.1, read on the forward strand.
CAAGGCTAAGACCAGGGCAACAGAGACCATGGTTTTCATTGCCTCTGTGTTTATCAATGCCTGGGTTATCCTATTCCAAACCTAGAACCTCCTAGATGTTACAATTCAGAAGGTTTAAAGACTCTGTGCATCACTAGAAATACAAAACTACAGGTTTGGACAAAACTTCTTTTGAGCAAATGTGAAGGCTGAAAGCTATTTTGAGATAATCCTACATGTAAAACCAGGAAACCCCTGAGAAATCCCATGCCCAGAGAGATTTGTGGGATTTAGTTTTTCCCCATATCTGTGAAACTTTCATCACAATATCTGAACAAAAAAATCACACGGATTCTCATTTGACTTAAAGATACTGAGGGAAAATTTGAAGATGTTCAGATACGAAGAAAAACTTGACAATCTTAGAAGTCGAACATGCTGATGTTATTTTATTCTTATCAGGGCAGATCTGAAATTGTTTACGTACAGTACTTGATAGCAAAAATAAACCTATCCAACAACTTGGGTAAATTTACGTCCAAATTCTGCAGGGTCATTTGAAGAGTAAGAGATGAATGATGATAGGTCAAACATGCTCAGTATGAATCAGGCATTTCTTAGTACACGTAAATAAAGTACACACATCATTCTGATGAACACAGCTGAAAGCAAGTTTGACATTTTGCCTTGCAGAATGCCACACCAATGAATTCTCACTATTTAGTAACATCCTGTTCACATTAACACGCAATGATATCCACTCTGTGCACAACCTGCTGAGGGCGCTCTACAAGTAAGCAGCTGCCAGTAATCTAAATCAACTGCTTTCAGAGAAGAGTTTGGCTGAAGAAAGTACTCCTTATTTGATAAATCAAGCGTTTGTCTAATTCCATAAGTCATAAGTAGGGTTCATTTCAGCTTGCAGCTCCAGTATATAGCCAGGGCCCAATATCACAGAGCTGAATATTGCTTACAAATTTCCTACTAAGCAAAAATAACCAGGATACCAGCCGCGGATGTTAAATGTCACATGCTATCATTTTGGTTGGTAACATGATAAGCCTCATTTTGTTTGCTCAGCTACTTTTTGTGCTCAAGCACAATTGGGCCCTGGCGGGGGTTGCATTGAAATAAGAGAAAAAAACCCTGACAATAACAAGATGGAAATATTCATGAACAAACCCTGAAAGACAAAATGTTTTCCAAGAAAGACAAATCTATCAGTCCATATTTTGATAGAAAATCAAGCAATATATGAATAGATAGGAAGGACTATTTGGGGTCTTAAAAGGAAGTTTTTTTACCCTCAAGTAAAAGAGACTTACCAACAGCTTTAGACGATGATTGTCTCAAACAGTCAGAAGTGAAAAGTGTGGTTTTATCTGAAAAATTGAGAGAGAGAAAATGTTATTTAAAAATCTCCAATAATGTTGCATACATATCTTGTATAAGACACCAAAACTTAAACAAAAACATTGCGGTCAGAAAATATTTCTAAAAACACACAACTTCTTAGTGTGAAAAAAGAGATGGCGCAAAAATTCAAAACAATTATTTCTTGGCAAAACATACAAATCAAAAAAGCAAACCGCCCGAGGAGACTGTATCTGAAACAAAGAGAGAGTGGAAAACCAATCTATTCTCCGCCATACGGTAGAAACTGGCTAAAGTAATCAAATCACTTTAGCATCTCCCTAATGACCCCCCTCAGACCTCACAGGGGAAAATAATCCAACAGACACCAAAACACCTCAGATATTTCATTAAATGAACATTAATCATAGGCCGTACTGCAACTGGGAAAAATAAACACAGATGTTCACTACATTAATGTTTAAGTACACGTACCTCACACGGAGACACTAATGGGAAATACATATACAAATACACTGTCCAGTGGTGGAGAAACAGAAAGTACGCTGTATCTGTACTATCTGTGTTCTGTAAGTCCAATCACACAGTTAGCATAATTGACGGCTAATAATACCCGACCTCATTAAGTGGTGCTAGATGAGTTCATTAAGCTCTGAAGACTTTTCTTCTTCTTTTGTTTCTCACACACGCAAAAAACCCGAAGAAACTCTCAGCGATGGGTTTCTATTTTCAACGAAATCTTCTGGCCATGTACTGTATTAATATACACTGTATACATGTACGTGTGCGTAGCTCTGTTTGTCACACATTTACGTGTGTATGAATTTTATGACGATGGTGACATCAGCACTGTTATGTAATCACAGGCTGGTTTGCATAAAATGCAGACAATATGTGTACGTGTTAACGAGAGGTGGCTTTCAGGTCAAACAAGAAAAATGGTGGGTCGACAGCAATGACTTTGAAGCTAGACTTGCTGGTCAGTTAAAGACAATTGTTTGTTCAGCGTCAGTGGTCGGGAATAATAAGACACACGTTGATATACATGTAGTAAGAACCCAGAAACACCAAAACTAAACACCTACAGTCCAGTGTTTTCCAAACAACTACTTTGAAGAAATTTACTATAGACTTCAGATTTGAAATTTTGAACTGCTTAAAGTTAAGAAAATATACAATATAATAATAATTAGGTCTTAGGTATTGTAAAAATAATTCTGATCTAGCAAAATTTGAAGACCTCGTAGTTTCCTGAAGATTAGCTTAAATCTTGAGGTCATGTAAGGCTACATGTACAGTAGCTATCACAAAAATAATTGTCAAAATAGAATTAGCTATTGCAAACTGCTGACAGCCAAAATCACCTGTTGTATAAATGCAAAATTAGATAGTGGCCTCATATTTTGACACCAGCAGAGTCTTTCTCAACCTTTGAGAAAGATTCTGCAAAGGTCAAAACATTTCTTTTTTCCAAAAATAGATTGTAAAAACATCCACTTCAAAATCGTATTCTTTGGGGTAATTTTTAGTGATGAGTGTAAACTGTGGAAAATCATTGCTTTATTATGAAAAATATAATGTACGTAGTCCAGTATGACAGTACCCAAATTACTGCACATGTTTGACATGGAAACTGAAAACCTTTGGTACAGTGTTCTATATTAAAAGAAGTCTTACTGGTATTATATACATGAATGTTTAATTCACTTGGTGTTCACATTGCTGTTTCTGGTGTTTCAACATTGATATACGCATAGCACATGTATGTAAACTGAAAAAACAGTGGTGTGAAAAAATAATAATATATATTTCTCTATTATATTGCTAGCATCAAATGTGTAAACAAGCTAATAACATGACAATTCATGCATGTAATAACATGCAAGCTACTGGAGCAAAGAATTCAAAAAAATACACAAGAGTTGGATTAGGGGCGTTTGTTTTGGGATAACAATAGCTTAGAAACAGGCCATCAGTGAGGCGAATGAGAGGCATACTAAAATCCCCTCTTCCATCAAAAAGAGGGGGAAAAACAAGCCTAATTTTGAAACTCTTTTCTAATGATTGGTTAAGTGTAAGGACAGGTGTGTGGAATCAGCCCAGGGAGTCACAAGACAAACTATTGAAAACATTGGGAGGCCTTATCTTTACAGCTCAGCCTGGGCCAGTCCACACCCCCTGCGGCTCATTATAGAAACCCAAACACTATGAGTACAGGGTGTCCTGTCTGACCTTAATAATAACAAATTCTGCTGACAACAACAAAAACAAGAGAGGTGATAAGATGAATGTAAAAAAAAAAGAGAAGCAACTTGGGTAGAAGGGAGTGCTTAACAACATGACATACAGGCAAAGTGTGCCACGAAACGGCAGAGGGAAGAGTGACATTAAAAAAAAGGGCAGAAGAGTGTAAACTGAAAGAAGATTTCTCAGCGGGGCTACCGTCTCAGACAGGAAAGACTGAATGACTGGTTTTTAGATAATGGTGAGAACAAAAAGCAAGAAAGTATTTAGGTTCAATATGTTGTGTTGTCTCTCTGATAGCGTCGAAACAGAGGGCCATTAACTAATTTTTGCATTTATACCATAGGTCCTTTTGGTTGGTAAGCAGTTTGCAACAGCTAATTCCATTTTCTCAATATACCTTTGTGATTCTCAATATGCATTAATTGGTATCATGTAAGGTCAAATTTATTCAAAGAGAGCATTTGAAAACTTGAAGAATTCTATTTGAAGTTAATATAAGTATCTGCAAACTCCTTGAATCTTGTGCAACAGAATTCATTAATTATAAGACAAATTGAAAAAAGAAGACAGAAAGCCAAAATTGTTACAATGTGCAATACAGATTTGTATATGTTTTTACCCAATACACCGATGTGTAAAGCACTGTATACTCAATACTTCCCCCAAGTTCTGTGAACAAAATTGGCAGGGATTGTAACCCACGGCCTTAACCATGATCAAAAGATTAAAAGGTCATTGTGTAAAAATTCATTTAAAAAAACCCAAAGATGATCAAATGCGTTAAGAGGTAGTCACAAACCTATGCACAGTCCAAACTAAAACTTTAAAAGCCTTGCTCTATGCTTAGAGCATGTACATGTACAAAAAAAATGTAGTTTACTCCAAGAAACAAAAACAGGCTGGAAAGAGGTTGTCATGATGCAGACTTGAGCATCCTAACTGGGTTTGTCTGCTCCCAATTCAGACTTGGGCATCCCAACTGGGTTTGTCTGCTCTCAATTCAGACTTGGGCATCCCAATTGGGTTTGTCTGCTCTCAATTCAGACTTGGGCATCCAAACTGGGTGTGTCTGCTCCAGATTCAGACTTAGGCATCCCAACTGGGTTTGTCTGCTCTCAATTTAGCTCCTAATGTGTAGCTCCATTATGTAATTTCCTATTATGGGGTACTACAGTGGTCCATAACAGGCTATTAATTTAAGGTGTCTGTTGATGTTTGATGAGCCACGAAGCTGACCCAGTACAAGTAGTCAGGAGTATGATACAAGCCTCAGGTCTTGTTGCCTTAGACCTTCTTGAGGTATATGTCTGGGAAACAATCTTACAAGATCATTCCACCTCAAAATGAGATCCAAGGACAATTTTTAATCAGGTGTTTAGGTTTTGTTTTGTGTGTGCTCTTCTGATCAATTTCATTAATTTATGGGTTAGTTTTTTTCCTAGTTTATTTTGTCTTTATTAAAAAAAAACGTGTTAACAGTGCACCACCTTAAAACAAGGCTCAAATTACATGTTTGATGTTTTTATTGGACATTATACCACTATTGTGTTAGCACGTACATGTTACTCTAGTGACATTTCTTTATTTTGGGGAACTGGTTGTTTGTTTGCTCATTGTCTATAAACCTGTCTGTACATATACAGTATTTATGCAGAAGCAAAAAAACATGCAAACTAAACAAACAGATTACAAGACATTAACAATGATTAATTGGAAATAAACATAAAACGTAATTCACAGCAACTCGTCAGATCAGGATTACAATGTATTTAAGGTCATAAGTGCTGATTGTATGGATTTCATAAAATTGCTTTTGCATATTTTGGAGCTCATGGTAAATGGAGTTTTTTGGTCAAGACTGGTGTCTAAAACTGTTTGACAAAAAGAAACATGTACATTGTAAGGAAAAAACATTCTCTGTGGATTTTGATTAAATTCCCCCCCCCCAATTTATTCACCTTTTCTATTGAATGCCCTTTTTATCATAAAGGATATACAATTTTAATTAAGGACCAAGTTATAGGCTCTGAGCTGAAGAACTTACAAGTGACCACATACAGGAAGACGATACCTTTAACCGAACGCTGATTAGACATTCAAGGGGATATTTCTAGTCTTTTAGAGGACACTTGGGGTAGGGTGTCAAAATGAAGCTGCACTTTGTAAACTACATTATTTCCTCACCATCCTCTCTAAAGTCAACAGAGACAAAATGTCATGTTTTCATGACATTAAGAAGTGCATTCTACCCATCACAATCTTTGCTCTTTTCACTTTTCATGTTTTTCCGTGGGTAAAAGTAGAATGCTTTCTGCTTTTGACATTGTGGGCGATAACCCGGCATCCTACACAGGGCCTTCATGAAGCTATGGGGATCATTGTAATCAGCCAAACAAACAGACTGCAAGGAGGTGCTAAATACAAGTATAATTCAAGGAAAATACAAGACAATTGCCATATTTTTATGACATTTTTATAATATGCCAGTCCACAAAACTTAAAATACTTTTCCAATGTTCCTACAATAAAATCAAAACAACTGTTCCTTTTCGTGTTTTTACAAATGTTGAAACCTTATTACAATAATTGCAAATTAAAGATTTGTCAAAACATAAGGATGTGTCACTCAAATTTCTAACCTTTCCGAGAATGTCCTTATGTCCAGGGCTAAAAAAA
>CM021531.1:20117129-20171994 GCA_010994315.2 Pisaster ochraceus
AAAAAAAAACTAACCATGAACAATTTGTTTTAAACCAGAAAAAGGTTAAAGTCAAATGTGTACAGTGTCATGTTGCACTATTTGTTTCTTCCTTTACACTTGCTTTTTTCTTCCTATTGCATAGTGACATCACTAAAAAAAATGTCTACAGAACTCTGTGACATAAATGTTGGAATCTGCTCAAAATTTGGCCTCCCTGGCTGTGAGCAAAGCTGATTTGACACTTCTGAAGTGCCATGGACTCTCAAATAAATGACCTGATCAGGGTTGTTTTGTCTGGGCGCTACACCAGAATGTCCAATTAACAATGTCTGGGGCAAGTCAACTCATAAAGAGAACAAGGTTGTTTATGAAGTACAGGGGAAGTTTGTAAATATGTCAACAGCAGATAATGGTAGCTGCCAGTGGATAATATCACAGTGAAAAACAAAGTCCTTGGTCCAATGGACAAAGTCAACTTCAATGTGTTGATGGAGCTGTGGGATAACAAGAAGCAACCTGGTAGAGAATATTAAAGGGAAAGTTTGACAAACAGAACAGCAAATTGAAGACACTTATGTAAATACTTGAATGCTACACAATAGCTAACACAAATTTCAATTATGTTCATATTCACACATCATAGGTATGCTGTTATACTCTTCTTGAGAGTTTGAGAATATGGTCATGTCTACATTGGCTGCTACAGCTACGGCTTTGGCTAGATTTCCACGTCACCATGTGTTGAAGTATAGTACATCCTTAGCAACACCCTTAGCAACAGTTGTAGCCGTAGCTGTAGCCAGCAACTCAGATATGGCCTAATCCAACATAATGGGTGTGTGATTGTTTCACCGTTGTCGTTGATTTTATTTATTTACTTATTTTTGTTTTGCTCCATATCAACCGAGGCAGATGAGCATGAAATTTAGACTGGGGTTCAAGTGAATTTCCACAATGTAGCCAAACAGGATCTTGCTAATCCAACTTCCATTCAAGTTCTAATCCATCTTGAGTGCACAGCACATCCTCAGCTACATTCCTTGCTGAAAATGTTCAACACTGGTTTTGGAATTGATTAAGTAAATCATGCCTTTACTCTTTACGTTTTCAGAAGATTATTTTAAAATGTTTTATTACAGCTTTCAATTTTCTATGATGTGCAACAAAAGGACCAAAACCAAAGCCCAAAATAATGAAAGGTGCCCACATTGCTTTACAGCTTCAATTAAATTTACTCCAAAGCACTTCACCAGAGACTTAAAACAGCCTCTGAGCTATCTACTTCATGAATTTCAACACTGAATGAAAAGAAAAGCACATTTCCTTTTACAAAATTAATCCAAACCACTGGTTATCCATGCTTGGCCCACATTGGGGGTCGGGGGGGGGGGGACTTACACTTGCATTCAAGGATTAGACGCTCATTCAAGAACATGTGCCAAACAAAACTGAGGCAACGCTCTCCTTTTTGTAAACAAGCTATCCAATACAACCCAAATACTCACAACAATGCACCAACATGGACTGGGAAGTATTTTGTACCCGCTTTCGTGTCGTGCACAAAAGTACTTCCCAAGTACACGTTCACTGCTGCTATCAGAACAATCAATTCTGAAAATGATTAAATTTCAAGCTTGAAATCTTTCAAGGTTCACTCTTCTTTTTTGAAGAGCCTAGTCTATAATTACATTCTCCCACTCTTTTCATGTTTGTTTCCTCTTTTCCTTTGAACTGAAAGGCCTGGTTTTCTTTCTATTTCTCACATAATAGATTTGATAAATACATTTTGTGTGTGTTTAAAAACCCAAAACAAATGTAACTTGTGTTGTCAAAATTACAAACAGAAATCACACTCTGACATCACATCTGGAAGGATACCAGCATCCCACATGTGAACTAACAGACTAGAAGAGTACAATGTCCATATATTGGCCCGTCAAATTTGCGTGGGAATTTCATTGGGCAAAACTACCACATAATTTGACCTTTTAAAGCATTTCATGTTCTTATGAATTCCATGCAATGTATGTCACAGTTCAGGAGACTCAACGCAGTGATTTTTCTCAAAGGGCAATTATCCCGAGTTTTTGACACGTTGTAACTTCATCAAAACACTGCCTCCAGTTGAATATTGTTAATTGGTTAAAAGCCATTTATTGCAAGTAGTGATTCTGTTGTCATAATTCAGTTCAGTTGATGGTGTAGACATCCAGTGAAATAACTGTCGATTATACTGCTTCAGTAATCTGGTATTCAATAAAATACACCAACCAATTTTAAAAAGAAGACAACACTCTAAAATAATATTCCATTGTCAATCAAAATTGTATTGTATCATCCAATCAAGATTATACAGTATACATTTTGCAGCAAAGGTCAAAATTTTGGAACAGCAGCTGAGATATTTGACATGTTTGTAAACTAAAAACGATCCAATGAAAGGTTGTTAACTTCCACATATTGACATGGAGATTATCCTTGCTCCTAAAGAAACCTGTGCTTTATCAATTGTACCAGACAATGTGTACACAATTCAGTTTAAGGTGAACAATGAAACTTCCCAAACACTCGGCTAGAATTACTGGAAAAAACAAATTAAGAGCAAGAAAGTGAAAGAGATCGAGAACACAAGATTTCTGGAACAGGGGGCATGAGACCCCCATTCACAGGGATCGAGCCTGTGAGTGAATTGGTGGATGCTGGTCTTCATTACACAGTCTGTTGTGAAAATCAAAGTGGACAGTTCCAGTCAACAATCCTGCATTTAGATAAAATGTTGAAGTCATTGCTGAACATGTTGTAGAAATTTAGAGAAAATATTTCATGAGCCACAGAGTTGTTCTACAAAAAGGGACATCTTACACGCTTCAACATGCATAATATTTTGTATATGATATAAGTATTTTGTGTGTGTGTTAATTAACAATTTGAAGAAGTACTTTTGGGTGAAATCGTACCAAATTATTTTAACAGCATAAAAATGTACAATTATAAATAATGTGCCATACATGTACTATACAAGGGGCAAGTCCTACCAACAGAATACTTTCTGGGGTTTAATATTTTTCCCATGCACAAGCTAGTATACAGACCGACATGCAGGAATTGTGAGCCTATACGCGCAAATAGCAGCTGATACAGAACAAAAATGATTTATTTTTTCATTTCAAACATTGAATATTGAACACTGGAAGTTCAACAGTTGTACGTTTAGGATAAACTATGTCTATATTCCAATAATTTTTAAAGTTCTGAATTTACAACGATTTCATTTCTACTGTTTTCACGAAAAAAAAGTATAAAAAGCCCTATTTCTTTCCATTCTTATGAGATATAAGGTAGTTTGATGCCACAAAACCCTTATAGCTGTCAACACTGCTATTCCATTTTTATAACTTTGTTGTTGTATTTCAACAATTTATAAAATCTAAACTGCAGAATTGATTTTAAAATATTGCCAATTTCAATAAATTACAAACAGTTCATGTCAAATCTACTTTGGATATGGACTCCATGATTACTTCAAATGGATCATCCGTGTTAACTGATACCAACACACATTTGTCATTTCACACAGCCGTAAATAATTTATCGATGTATTTAATTGCCATCAGCCAGTCGCATCTACTCAGCAATGACATCACCGTCACCCCGGCAAGCAAGTATCAATTTGTACTCGCAGAACGTGACCATTTCCCATGGCCATGTGTCGACCAGTCACTTTGATTAGAGTTGATTAAATATTGGGCTTCTTTTAGTCACGAAGGACTTGTGCGTTGTCTGAACGATGGTGTAATGAGAGAGACTGGAAAGGCTGTAATCAGTCAGTGTTCTTCTTACTAGTAGTAATAGTATTGTGATAACAAACAAACAAACAATGTCCCCAAACCCCAACTGCCACAACACATCCATACTAGTTGTCTACATTCATCACACTAATTGTATCTACTACTTAGCATATATCTTGGAAATTATGCCATTGTAAAACCCTGAACAAACAATAACCTATTTACATCTTAATGTTAATATTCAATTACTGTACCATATTTTAACCAAACATGGGGTGAGAGAAACAAAATGATTTGTCTCTCTTCCTTTGTTTGGTTATTTCACTTCTATGGTGATTAGGCACCATACCTAATATTGTGTGTGTACCATTTTATGTACACCCAATGAAAACAACTTATCTTAAACACGAAAGTAATATTAATGACATCATTGCTGACATTATCTGCATCACTACATAATAAAATGGCTTTCCCATATGTCTGAACAACCATGAATTATAATCAACGTCTGCCATGTTCAAGGAATGGTTTCTGACCATAGGAGGAAGGCCAGACAGATCTTTTATCAAGCCTACTCAATGACCCTCAGACTGTATTGATTATACACCTAGTGACGCATGCATAACTTTCATCTATGGACATAGCAGCCTTGCCAGGCAGAGCAAGGTCTCTTGCATAAATAATGACTGGACATGGCAGTGGTCAGTGTCTGGCCAGTGGCTATAATGGCTGGGTGATCGGTCATGGCTAACCTGATTGGGGTGACCGGATATTAGATGAGGTGATTGATGGACTAGCCAAGGATAATTGGTGCTGGTATGCAATCTTATCAGGAGTGACTAAGTCTCAATGACCATTGCATGGACCATGGACAGAATTTAAGGTCATTTTCAAAGCTGATGAGGGAAATCTGTTATGACCAGTCTATTGTTTTTGTACAATGACTCAAGGACATGAATGTGTGACCCCAACTAACCCTTAAGAGAAACCAATTACTGCCTGGCCACAGACAAAGATTGTTTTAGAGGAAAATATGACTCAACAGTGTAAATTTAAACTTTGAAACATATTTTGCCCTGGGCCACATTCTGCAGGATATTCATGTTTAGCAAGTTTTTAAAATATATTGTGATTATATAACAAGCCTGTGCTTTGAGTGACTGTGAATGAATGTGCAGTGTACAAACAACAAGCTTGGTTTCTTTTGTAGGACTTCAGTAGTTTTCGTTTTTATAAATTTTCCATTCCATCGTCGAATGAGACCGACTTCCTAAAGTGCTCCCAGAACAGCGCCCTCATGTGATGAGAAATTATCGGGAGAGCATTCTAATAACAATTCTATATTTTGAAATTCTGTTGTCCTGATAGTCATTCTTTACCCCTTCCTCCACATTGTATTCAAAAGACAGGATTGAAATACAATAAATTCAACAATACTGTGAGTCTTTAAAGCTTGTTAGATGTAAAACAGACAAGAATGCATCATTAAAAAAAACAAAAAACATCTTACACGTAAAAATACTTGTACCTTTGTACAATGTACATGTACACGTACACGAAGACATTTACATGTAGCCGGCAAGTATGAAACTCAACTATAGAGGGCCCTATTTATAATACACACTTTCCATAAACACAAGTTTAGGGCAAAGATATACTTTTTGTCATGAATGACTGACCACCATCGAACAGCAGAGGGGGCTAAACACATACAGTAACAATGGCTTTACACTGTAGGCAGTCTTGCTCTATGAATACATAATGCACACATGTTGTTGCACATATTATGATTAAGATTTGATAATACACTGCACACAATGGTTTTCCCATAACTGGGCAGTTTACGGTGCATCCCATTATTAGGCAACTTTGAGTTAATTACTGTCTGTCTTCCACATTGTCACTTAACACTTGTCTTCAGGGATGGTTGTGCACATTCTTACATGCTTAATTGTGGCAATCAAAATAGGCAATTATTTATTTATGGGGTCTGCACAGAAATACTTATTGTAGGTTTGTTACTGGTATATACTGGTATATAATTCTACTCCTAACCTTAGCCCTAGCATGTAGATCACAGGGTTATCACAAGGTTGAAACACAGGGGTTGGAACGTTGAGCAGTCACTAACTTTACAGTCGGTTTATGTTAATTTTTGTCACAATTGTTACCTTTAAGATTCAAACTATCAATCTATTTCTTTCTTTCTAAACTTTTAAAGTTACAGTTATTGACCATTCCCATACTTTGTCTTTAATATCTATCTAGAATGAAAATGACCATGTAATGAAAGTGGTTCATGGTTAAGAATCATGTGTGTCAAATTTTTTAAAGAGACGAAAGGATTTTTTCTTGTTGAATAACCACATTCTTCAAAAATTCATGATAATGCACACAAAAGTAAGTACTAACTGTCTATGTATAGGTTTTGTACTCAAACCATAAAACAGAAACTGCATCTCTCATCAAATGTATTCTGGAACTGAATTCAAACCAGGGTTTACAGCCTCCATTGACACTCCCCCAACCACCACCCACCCACAGCCACCCAAAAAGCCAACTCCAACCTTAACTTGTACTTTTAGAGCAGCAAGTATTTGCAAAATGATACCCATACACGTGGGACTCTTAATTGCTGACACATTTGCAAGTCGATGAACAGACCCTGTACTTTCCAATCCATTATGATCCGAGGCGAATGACACAGTCTAGAATCATAATATCATTAACCACAAGGGTGAGACTGAACTTCTGCAAGTTAAAGAGAGCTTTGTTATAAACCAAGATTCAGAAGAACATCTTTATTTTAAACAGAGAATTTTTAAATGGTAATTTTTAAAACATTATCATGGTTTGGCCATCTTTGTCGGGTTCCCATCTTTACACAGTGAAAATAACAGCACTAATTCTCTTGTCAAGTAAAGGGACCTGACTGTCAAACATTTGCATCAGAGATAACTAAGAATATGTTTGGTTTTACCCTGCACCAATGTGTGAAGTTCTGTGTTTAGTTAAGATGTGTCAGAATCAAGTAATGTTGCCTATGGCTACTGGTAGCTCCAGTCATAGCCACTGCAAAAGACATTATCTTGGATACAGCCTTACACTGGTTTGGGTGGAAATAGAAGGAAGATGACTGCACTATGATAAAGGTGTGCATGAGTCTTAAAATATTCCCTTACACTTTACCAGACTAATGGAAGTCAGCCTGATGTAACACACAACAGCACCCCCCCCCTCCCCAATTTCATTTAAGAGTAGGAAAGAGTGTTTGCTAGAAATCCTGTTTTCAATCTGCCCAATGGGAAAGGTCTAACATTAGTTTATGACTTTAGGAATAAACAAATTTGCTGCAGTCCTATTGGAGAGATTCATGGATCAAAATACTAGTGTAATCGACTGTGGTTTGTTAGAAATATTTGTAACAAAGCAATGAATTTGTTGAACACATGTAGCTTGCCCAATAAATGTACCTGTTCATGGAACAATTTGTTGGGATCAACTAAAAGAAATAAAAGCCCAAGACAAGGGAGGCTTGCCACCCGTAGCTGATTTCACAACTATAGACAGGTGCATAAATGTATTTTTGGATTTTTCTCCCATTTTTTCCTGTAGCATTATCGCAAAATGGAGACACCTGTGTTGTCAAACAATGCCTACTGGTTTGGTGGACACAAGCTCAAAATATGCAACTGTGTTGTGCGCAGTGGAGTGTAACCCTGATTGTCCTGTAGACTGATATGAATGAACCCAGAGCTGAAGTACATGTGAAAGTGAATGAACAGTACAGAGTTCAGCCCTCAACAAAACTCTAAAGAGATGCTTTCATCCATAGGATCATCAGGTTCCCTGTATACTCAATCATAATGATACAGTTTAATTTCATTGTGATCTAATTCTGATCATAAAAAGGGAACAGACTATATTAGTTTTCTTCCAGTCTTCGTTTGGTATTGAACATGTACAATGTATTCTGCAATAAAATTTACATAATACATAAAGTACAAGGATGGAATACTGCACATTGTAAATTTATGGGTCACATTTTGTATACTTTTGGAAGCCAAATATACATGTATTGCTTGATAATTTTCTGCTAATCAAAAATATCCAAGGGACCAGTCACATAGGACGTGTGACATGGTATTTTGGCTGGTAACTTTATTCTGGTAAACATAGTTTTGTTGTGCTTAGCTACTTTTCATGCTCAAGCAGCTCTATGAAGTTCGGTCGTGTAGAGGAAATCCCTGTTTATTTTTAAGACGAACATGATTTTCTGTCATGATCTTCTTGTTTCAATGTGAACAATTCCTGAAACTAATGACAGTTTACATTTCGTAAGGGATTTTGTGCAAGTTCGATCTGATAATTCAAAAATTCAAAACTATCCTTAAAATGTTTCTTTTTGTTCAAGCGCCTTCAGTACCTTAATGGTAGATACGTGCGATATGACTCTGATATTATTATTATTTTATATGCAAGTTTTTTCTTCTTTTTTTCCTGTGCAGCAACTTAAATAACAAGTGGGGTCTGGAGATTTTCTCTTCTCTCAACTTTGACATTATTTCAGACGAAACACGTGGACCAGGGAAAGCTTTCAGATTGAAACCGAAAAGGTTTTTATTTTTATTCTCTTTTTTTATCTCATTAATTCCCTACATGTAAGCTGTACTTTGTCTTTGAATGTTTTTCAACAATTAAAATATTTCAACAAGTACAGAGTAGCGCATAATAAATGATGCAACTGGTAAAAACTAAACACCACTCAGTATACCTTCTTGAATTTCAAACCTATTTTGATGTGAACGCACATAGATGACAGAATCCTCCCTTAACAGTTGCCTGCTTGTTAAGTGCCACTAGAAAAACCAAATGACCGGTCACAATCCCGCTGAAGTGGTCTGGCTAGCTAGTATAACTCCCAAAACAAAATGTAAACCACTCACATGGCTTCAAGTTTAAGTCTCACAAAACTGACAAGGTATCAGCAATAAACCTTCTGATCAGTAAAAAAATAGCTAGCAGACTAATGAAACGAGCTTACATGTATACATTCAGGGCTCGAAATTAACACTGGACAGCAGGCCCGAGGCCAGTGATTTTAGCATTGGGCCAGTAAACTCACAACCGGGCAAGTCTGGTGGTCTTGCATTTTTCACTTGAAGGCTACCTCCTTGTGTAATATCTTTGTGAAAAAAATCTGATATCTTTCAATTCTCTCGAGTATCAAAGTACACTTATTGTACACATGAGACAAATAAGATAAGTCTTCTCTTGGTGCTTGTTCTACTCATTTTGATTCTGGTCTTGTAGAATGAATTCTGGTCCAGTAAACATTTTGATCGATAAGCCCTGCAGTCTTGTGGATTTTCCCCCCAAATTCGAGCCCTGGCATTGTAGGTCCAGCTGCCTAGCCACAGAGCGAGGGGAAGGGTAAACTATAAAGTCAATGATCAGATGTAAACCTATTATTAGATCACACACAAATCCTCCAGTTTCTAAGTCATGTGTACTGTACACTAGCAGTACAGCAAAAATTAACAATGACTTTCTGTGTCTGGCTCCAGGCCAAAAATACTCAAGTTTATGGATTTCAGAGAACATTTCCAGTCCAAAACAAAATCAAGGACTAGTTTAAATCGAAACCTGCAAGTCTACATGTATCCGAAACGGAAAATTACCAATTGACTCTACATGTGTAAAATCTATTAAATGTGTCACACAAACATTTACCAGTTTACGCAAGTAATGTGCATTGTAGTCTGATCAAAGCTTCCAGTTCTAAATACACTCACTATCAATGATCAGACTTAGACACAGACTTTGAACTCCTGGTCTAGTTCTTGACTAATCTTACCACTATCTGGACTCTGCCCTGTGCTGATTTGAACTTGACAATAACTGCCTCCTGAACAACTCTGATGGCATCTCAGATGGGGTAAATAGACCTTTACTCACAGTGCAGGTACATGTAGCTCTTTCCATGTGCGTCCATATCGAGGCTGGACATACAAATAGTCAGGTCCCTTGTGGCACTTATTATTTCTTAACTATATGCGTAAACAGGGTGTCTGACAACAATAACGACATGATACGACATGAGTGGCGTTTGAAATTCAAATCACAAAAACAAGATGGTGATAAATCACAACTAAGCATGAGTCACTGTGCAGTCTCTGACCGCTGGCAACCTCCTATGTCCTCTCCTCTCCCTACACAGTCGCCCGTCAGCCAGTGAAAACAAAAAAAGCGTTCTTGGAAAGACCTCTTTGCCACAACAGGACGGACTTTTACAAAGTTCATTTTCCACCTAATTGATCCCTGGGGTAGAGAGGGAATTATTATCGCTTTACAGCTTGCACAAGTACTTTCAACTTTACGATTTTATTAATAATAGCATCAACATGATGAATGATTCGGATGGGGGGATATCTTTGGGCATCGAGGGATATAGCTAGGAGCTATCACACTCTTGCTGTTATCTGCCAGTATAATTCTTCAATAATGGTTCAATTTTAAGTCATAACACTCATAGGTACAACCTGGATAATTTTATGAGAAATATCTTCATTTCAATAACTTACATGCAGTTTTATAACTAATGTTTGTGGCCAATCTTCCCTCATTTTATGTTTAGTAAAGGTTTATGAAATTGTCCAAACTACCATTTATTTATTTCATTCGTAGATTACATAATGTACACTCAAAGTTTTGTAGCCAAAACTGAAGAAATGTCAACATACAAGTTCAAGCATCCAACATATGTTAAGGCATCACATCAAGCATATATACAGTACACTATACAATTGTACAGTACTGCCATACTGGTCAATGTGTTTTATCATTCACTGCTGGTCATACTTGTCCATTTGCACGCCATTTTACTGCCAGATCACTAATTGCCTGAGGCCCTTTTCAAATACACAGCAGAGTGCATTCACATGCGGTGAGAATTAATTTCTTTCCCATGTGGCCAAAAATAATAGAATGATGACTGGTGAGAAAGGAGAAGCATTTATGTATAATGTATATAAACATGCATTGTAGTACGTACATGTACGAATACAACATGATGATCATTTTGCATGATAAAAGTACAGTGTGCAGCTCATCGAATGCTAGCGATATGATTACCGGTTTGACAGAAACTGTTATCAAATACAGAAGGGGGACAAAAATGGTCGCAAATGAGTTCTAAAATCATCCGGAATGAAACAAAGCACTCGTCGGATGAGCCCTATCAAACACAGGAAAGATCTTACATTTCGGTTTGCCATCAACAATTTACAGTCAGCCCTTGTTATGAGGCAGACTTACTGTGTCAGGTTCAAAGATCTCTTAACAAAGATGTTACATTTTGATTTACGGCTCACTTAAACACTCACCGGTGGTGAAAACCATGAAATGAATTATTTTTCAGTCCATGAGGATTTTTTTAAATAGAAAAAAGTTCCTTTGTTAAACACAAAGGCATTTGATATTGTATGAGTTTGAAGTAAAATGGGATTTTCCGAATATGGACTTTTCCAAATTGCAATCATTCTACATGATCTGACATTTACAATGTGCTGTACGTACTTTTCATGCAACATTTTGTAGCAAAGTATGCAATCGTTTCATACAATTTCTTTAAAAAAAATTTATACTTATATCTACGTTCCCCTTTAACAAACTAAAAGGAATAAAAAATATCACCTTTCAAATAATTAACTTTATTGTTACTCCCACAAAACAGAGAGCAAAACATAGCCAGAGCTGATGAGTCACACTGCTCAAAACAACAACAATCAATATTGAATGAGAATCAGTTAATGAGTTTACTGTCTGCACCATAATTATAATTGACTGATTACGTATCAATCTATATGATAAGTATTTATGAACATGTTATCACTCCTTTTTTATTGACGGAACTATATTTCCAATGTCATGCTGCCAATGGTACATTGTACTCTCCGCAGTTCACTTGTACTTTTCAATTATTTCATACAGCAATGCCTAACCAAATATTTAATAGATATTAATTGCATCAGGGATAAAAAATTTATTACCCCTTACACCAATGTGTGATGCTTGCCTGAGTCCAAAGGTAAAAAGGATCCACAGGTACTACCCTGGTGGAATTCGAACCCATGACCCCCACATTCCAAAAAGCTTTATCTTAAAACCACCATGTGTGTCCAGGGTTGAGGCAAGTTCGAATCCTGTGATTAGCAGCAGATACAACAAACAATTACAATTAAATAGATGAAATAATTACATCCAGTTAAAGAAGAATATATTTTGGTTTTATATTACAGGGTTTGAATTTGTGGGGAAAATCAACAAGACTACAGGGCTTGTATGTAGGTCAAAATGCTTACAGGACTAGATTTTTTAATACAAGACCAGAATAAATAATAGAAAGAAAACACTTATTACAGTTTGGCATTTGAACTGCCTTAATTTGAACAAACACAAAGAAGAAATTCATCTCTTTTTATTATGGGTTAGTGATCTTTGATATTCATAAAGATATGTGTAAGACTGAAAGTTAACATTTACACAACACCACTGGACTTGCTAAGATCACTGGCCTCAGGCCTGTGGTCCATTGTAAATAAATTTGGAGCCCACTGAGAACAAGCAATGGGAAGTACAGATGTACACTCAGAATACACCAGTAGTTATTACATAATTGTTATCCCATAGGATTTGAGGACAAAATGACCTCATCCTCATGAGGCAACAGGCTCTGGAGATGTACATTGTACATGTACTGTGAATATCACAGCATGGTTACTGGTGAATTCTTAATACCCTGACATGGGAATTACTACAGGATATCACTCACTGCATTCAAGGTCCTGTACACCATGGCAAGTCATCACTGACACAGCCACAAATACACCAGGCAATCCACTTCAAAATTGGTTCATTTTCTTTTACTTTCATTTACATACTTTCTAGTATAATATAAACAAGCCAAAGAAGTACTCATGTACAAACAGAAATATCTTAATTGCATATCTTCAACTCAGGACTATACGGTTGTTTAGTATTTTATGAATGTCATCAAATTAGTTTTGCATATGGATGGAGCTCCTGGTATATGAAGTTTATTGCCCAAGAGTGGTCTCCAAAGTGATTGTTTGGCAAAAAAGAAACATTCCGTTTCTAAGAAAAACATTGTTTTAATGGATTTTGATTTATTTTTCCAAATTTAAACGCATTTTCCTCCCATTTGATTGTTTGCAATTAACAACCTTACAGCACTGAGACAGCGAGGCCTGACAAACCTTGCAAAGAAAAAACAGTGAACAATTTTTCCAAATTATCACATAGGATTTTAGGCACAGCATGGTGGAATAGGGTATTGAGTATTCTTCAAAGTAAACCCCATACTGTCAGACAGTTATCAATTCAATTCTCCAAAAAGACAATAGTGTAAACAAATACACTGCGAATGGCTTCCCTTCACTGCAGGTCGGAGACAGAGTTAAACAACATTGACCCACAACAAACCCGAGGATATTTTGAGGGATTTTGCAACCTTCTGTTGGTATCATATTCTGACTACCTTTTTGTCAAGACACTCTGAACCCCGTAATTTAATCTTTAATGAAAATAATTGTCATTCTGTAAAATTGCATCAGTTTGTTGCTCTCCTCTGCAAAGGCCAATTTTTTTCAATAAGAGTGCAACTCAAGATGTCTGACATTTCTCAGTGGCAATGAGGAGTTCCTCACAAGACAAAGGCTTGTTGTTTGACAAGGGGCATCTAAGAAAACAATGTTGGGCAAATCGATAAATGGAAAAGTCGGTCTTGGTGGGACTTCAGGCATACAAATCATACTTCCAAGTGAAGAGTTTTTGAAAGGCAATATCAACATCAGAATACTACCACCATTATGTTAATCTTTTGCAAACATGACAGTGGAAAACATATTCTAGAAAGTAAATGTTGACAGATGTTGGGGGATATAATTGTATTCCATATCTTTAATGAGATTTCTCGGGACAATGATAGCGTGGTTGGCTTGACATGACAATGAAAGCATGACAACAACATGTACTACATCAAAGGACAGTGACAGCATGACAACTGCTAAGCAGGAGGACAATGACAGCATGACAGGTTTCTGATTGACCAGACAGGATGACATACTACCAGGATAGTTTTCTACATTTTTAAAGAAGTATTGAAAACACGTGTGAAATAACATTGAATTGAATTCTGTACAACACAGTAGGCTACAGTGCTGTTTGCCTTCAGGCTAATTTCATCAGGTTGAAATGTACATAAAGTGAAAACAAAATTGTTGGAAAACAGAACTATGTGACCATCAAGCCCTTATTAGGCAGTGACACTGATGTGTTAATGAAGTAAACAACACTATGAAACCAACCATGTACATGTACCTTTGTATTTAAACGATAATTTGTTTCAATTCACTACCTTAAATTTGAACCATGCTCTTTTGAAAACTTCACTGCCAAAGTAAAACAAAAATTTGCATTACAGTGGTCTAAGGCAGTGAGTAACTGGAAGCTCTAAATGAGAAAATAAATCGTCATTTCAGATATTTTACAGGAAGTTACGATTTACATTCCAGACATACACTTTGTTTGATCTGAGTATCCTATGCTTCAGTCAGCAGCTGGTTTCTGACTGGTTCCTGACCAAAAATAACTGATTTCATGGAACAGCAGTGTTTAAATATTAAGGAAGAGAGCACCATTGAACAGACATGAATAGTGCAGACCAGTACATGTACATGCAAATCCACACAGACTTCAGAAATGTTTGGCTATTTTTGACATCACAGCTTAAGTGTTGGCTCCGCATTAGGCACCATCTTTTAAACATAATTTTTTTAACTACTGACGGAGCCCTAACCTCAGTTTCAATAAAAGGGTTGATATATTTGTTGATTTCTACTTTCTGAAATGGGTGATTGTGAAACCAACATAGAATCTCAAACCAAATTGGTCTTCTCTATTTGGTCATTTCTTGGACCATTTGAAAGAAGAAAACAGCATGTAGATGATAAACCATATTACATGTGTGATGAAGGAACACAACTTATTACAAGACTGAAGCCATTGATGTCTTCACCTCACTAAACACTCAGTCTCAGGGTCACCGTTTCTAAGCCCAAACCATCTTTTATTGCATCTGCACTTTCACCTAAAGTCAACTTTATTTCAAGATGTCTTGGTGTTGTTCCACAGTCGCTGAATGATTCAAGTGTGACGGCTGTGTTAATTGAACTAAACATCATAAGAATGTAGATGCCATGACTTATTTGACACCACTACCTATGGATCCCTTCAGCACAAAATGATCCTAACGAAGAAGAGTCATGAACTCAAATTGCTTTAGAACCAAACTGTCACAAGGTTCAAAATTGCTTCTGGAATGGAATGAACCTATGTATGTACATGTACATGCTTCTACCTCAACAATCTTGGGAACTAATTTTCTTAATTTCTTAACATATTTTTTTGTTTTATAATTGAAATAGGTTGTCAGGTTTACCAACAAGTTTGATGTAATAGTTTGTTGATTGCTTAAAAGATAATTACCCAACTGTAAAAACAAATCAGTCAAATTCAGTTTCTTGCAAAGTGTACATAATATCATCTGTTCGACAGTTTTTCCCATAAACATCCAAACCATACAAAACAATAAGGCTGTTTGCAATCACCTCCAAGATGCTGTCGCCTCCTACATGAAAGAGCAGTGTATAACAACCTGGAATAACCTTATTAAAGGGCGAGTGACCTCCCCACATGACCAGCACAGACCATCTGTTCAGCAGGGAGCCATATTGTCTGAGGAATTGGAGTTTTTTTTTTAATGATCAGCATATCATGCCAGAACCCCTGAGCAATGCACCTGTGTGTAGTCCAAGCTGCAAACTTGTTTTAAAGTGTTCTCCCCAATGATTTGTCCTCTCTCCTTTAGACTCCAGCATCCTTTCTGCTAGTAAATTTTCCTTCAACATTTGCTGCTCACAATTTATCTTCTAGCTTGTGCATTTTTATTTTAGAGTTTTCAGGGCCGAGTAAATTTCTTTTAATTCCTTGTCACTCCGTGTCTCCCTTGAACTACATGTATTGGCAAACTTGATGATAGCTGAGCAGCGTTTACAATGAAACACCACAACCTCAGGGACAACAAAATAAACTTAATGGACAGTCTAACAAGAACAATTATATAAAAAATTACTACAAAATTTTAGAAAATTTGTTTTATGAATGGCCAATATGTATAATTATAAATGTTGCTAACTTTGTGAACACTAATGTATGTACATTTTTTGGGTGAAATGGGTTTGGTATTAAATTTGTTTGTCAAAAGATGTATCGTATCATTGTTTTAACTGACTTCTTTGGCAGTGAAGCGCATACAATAGGATAATTGTACGACTTAACCATGTTGACAAATGGGATCAATTTTCTCTTAGTGCTTGTAAACAAACAAAAACGTACAAGTTAAACCTAACAAAGTATTTTCTCATTTTGATTCTGGTCTTGTAAACAGTTTTCTGTACAGTACACTATTTTGAGCCATAAACCCTGGGGTCTTGCGGATACTTCCCCCCCCCCCCCCATATCCAGCCCAGGCAATAGAGTTCATTACCCTTGTCTTAATGATCGTTAACATTCCCTCTTGTAGACCTTTTGTCATCTTATCCATGTGCCTTTTTGTAGGAAAAATTGCCGTACCACAACGTAAATGAAAATCTTTGAGTAAGCAAAACCTAGCAAGAAAATAATGTCTGGGATGTCACATTTCTTTGTTTTCTCAAAACACACTAAAGTAAAAATTCCAATATCCATATTTCACTGTATGATGCCATTACATACACGTACGTATGCATGCGGGTCTTTCCATAAAAAAGGGGGCCAAAGCGTGACATGGTGTTATATCTCAAAAGATATAATGTACTTTCTATATTCTTTGCATGTTTAAGTGGTGGGGATAGGTCATACGTTTAATGTATAACTTCAATTTCTCGAATCAGATTTTTTGTTTCCATATACGATCCAAAACTATCCATCACACTGTAATGGAGACACCGGAATCTCAGTTTCCCGTTACAGTGGGAAACTTGTGACTTGTTTTGCCATAAATTAGTAGGTTTTCATTGAAAGTTTAAATTTCAAAGGGTAATATGTAAACATCATTGGTATACTGTAATTCAGCTATTTTCAATGAAAACTTTCAAACGTACATGTAGGCCAAGAAGGAAAAGCCGACAGTTTCACGCATAACTGAGACACTGGTGTCTTTGTTACACCGTGACTCAAAAAGTCTTTTCTTCCTTATTATGCATCATAAATGTCTGAATCTAGCAATGTGCATAGTAATACATGCTACATACATATTGCAGCATGTATTATTATCTTTTGAGATATAACACCGTGTCACGCTTTGGCCCCCTTATTTATGGAAAGACCCATGTGCTGTACATTTCTATCTCTTCACATTGCTCATATATACATCAAGTTGTTACAGACTTTTAAAATTCAAGAGCTTTTGAAGGTCCTTGAGTTTTTCCTGTCAAATACATCCCTGAATACCATTTCTCTTGGCCCTAACTCTGATACTCTTCAATAATGACACATGACACCTTAGCTAATGAAAAGAAATCAAAGCACATTTCATGTAACGCCCTTTGGGACAAAGTGATAGTAAGGTAAAATTTGAAAATAGATACATTTGTACATATGTAGAAGAAAGCTAAGGCATGTACATGTAATGCAGGTCAAAACACAATCAGGTCAGCATGTCACAACTAAATCTTAAGAAAATGTTTTACCTCAAGTGGGTTTCAATACAAAATACATATTTTCTAAATTTTCATAGATAACTTGGCTTATAATCAAAGCACATTATAACTGCCTGTAGGGACAATACAAGATTGTAAAGTAAAAATTAGAAAACACAAATCAGGTCGGCACTTAACAAGTATCTTTTCAGACAGTTTCTTAACAGAGAATTCAATTAATTCTAATGTTTACATGTATAGTATTAGTAAGTTGATATCAAGTATCATAAACTTCTCTTGTCTCTTTTCTTTTACTGGTGGTAAAAAGTACCATGTATGTGTACATGTTTTATAACATTCCAACAACCAGCAGTTCATAAAAGGCTGGAGGCTGTACAGTACAGACTGTACGCTCTATTCCCTCCCATACGATACCTCCAGCTATGACATCCCAATTAGGGACTGCCGTAAACACTTCCAAGAAATTTCTCCTGCGCATCTTGCTCACAACATGCAGAGCAGAACGGGAACACTGTGCAATTCATACAAGGGAAGTTAATATCCCACTTAAATTAAGAGGATATTTCCATAAAAGTATTAGTTACAGATTTCTTTTCTTAAATTCACTTGAAAAAGAATTTTCTCTTGGATCGACAGATTCTTGTTTCAATAATCACAGAGGAGAAACCGACTGAAGGGGTTTGGAACAACCAACCAATATCAGCAACACACGTCACTGGGTATTACTGATAAACAAGAAATCTTGCTTTGATTACACCAGCGGGTGTAGATCAGTTTTGCATGGTTCAAGGATCAAACACAGACAGCCATACTAACGAAATAAGATCAGTAAAATACTTCATGATTTTAGTATGAAGCAATTTATTACCAATAGGCCTTTTACTATATATTTTGTTCCCCCTCTTTTTCTTTCTTTTTTTTCGAGGGAGGGGGGAAGGTTTATCTCTGTACTGTAGTTTTTCATTACTGGCTGTTTGGGTTCATCTCCAGTGAAGCAAAGTAGATTTACACAGTTCTAACAAACAAGCTTCCAGACGAGAATAAATCACACTGATCCAGACATGCCTCGTTATTTCAAACAAATCCAATTGACAAACAAATGCAGGAACAAGGAAAGAGGAAGGATCCTACAAGTACAGTAACTGGGGTAGAGGTACTATTTCTCTCAAGTCAATGACATTGACTCAGCCCTGTCATTTTACGGGGGGGGGGACACTTTTGTAGTTGCAGAGGGAAAGTAAGCACTTTCCTGTTGTTGAAAAAATTGTGGACGGAAATTTATTGAGGTTAAATTGTATGTTTTATATCATGATAGTATGTGCAAAGTTGAATGGTTTTTAACACAAGACATGAAAATTATTGACATGCACTTTTTAATTGTAAAGTTCTAAAATATTTAACATTATTCTTTGTTGAAAATAAAAATCTTTATGAAGGAAATTTATACTGGAGCATTTCAAGGAGCACCAATGCAATGACAGAGGCAATTGACGGTATGAAGTTTGAATTCAGGAAAGTACTTGTGTTTATCAATTTAAAAGTGTTACTTAACAAAATATATTTCACTTCTCTATTTGTCTTTTTATGAAACTACAAGCATCATGAGCTTTTGTTTTGTTTTTGGTAAACACTTGACGATCACTTTAAAATCTGTCTAAAAATATACAGGTACTTAGCAGATTCTTCAAACTGCTGGGAAATAATTCAATTTGCCCAAGTTCCCCTTCCCAGAGAAGAGAAGGATGTATTAGAATCCTGTGGTTTGCAGAGAGAAGACAGGAGTCACAAAAAGAATGACCTAGTTTGAATCCAGACAAAAAAAGCTTGTGGCAATGGAGAACTGACCATGAGTTTGATTTAAGGTTGCTGTCTGAGCCACAGTCAGAGGCTGCCTGTAACATTGTGACGCATAGCCAAGTCCCTTGTCAATTGCAGAGGATTGATACAAAGTGACTTCTGAATAGCACAATAGTTTCATCAATTCCAAGAAATGCTCTTAAGGGAAAAACCATGGTAATAGTTATTTTAAACTTTTGTAAAAATCTTGCTATTGACCCATTTTACAATGCTGCGGAGCGCACTTACATGTACACACGCCTGTCCTGTCCACCATTTTGGGAGTCAAAATGTACACAAGGAATTTAATCCCCAAATGGTGGAAATGGTAACGTGTATTTTATGCAAGGGTCAATAACTTACATTGGGTACAACTGTAAAGTATGCATTTTAAATACGCTATATTGAATCCATTCAAAAATCTGACAAAACCAGGATTTAGGGTAAGTTTATGGTTTTAAAGCTTTTGTTGCAGTTCATTCTGGTACAGATATGTAACCATACAGTACTTCGATCTATAACTACATGTACATGTAAGAAAGATACATGTAGGAGAGGCATGGGTAAACAATCCCACGCAAAACCAATTTGCATAAACGGAGTATTTGACCAAAGTTGATAAAAACCTTTAGCTTTATTGACAAAGACCCAGAACATTGATTGATAAATGATTGATAAATCCATTGTTACTTGTTACATTATCAGTTTCCCTATAGGGCCTAATGGGGACCAAACATTTACCCATGAAACAAGACCAAACCATTGGCATACCAGTACCAAAGTAGAGACCATAAAGGTCACAACCGCAAATCACACACTGTGTTCTTGGTACTCTCATTGTTTTGTACCACATATTTCTAAATATTGTCAATGGAGGCCCAGAAGTAGACAGCTTGGGAGTTGGGACGGAAAAGGACACCCATGTACAATACCATCTGGTTACAATTCGGAAGTTAAATAATGAATACAATGAATTTGAATAGGAAAGGAAACTGCTGAGGTTTTTTTTCCCTTTCAAATTATGTACACGTAGGTTTAAATGTACAATATACAAATGACTTCAAATGCATTCAATACTTCATATGGCAGTAAGAATTGTTCAAGCCTTTTCGATTTATGACAGATTTTCTGTCAATTTAACAAAAGGAATTTGAAAATTTATACATGTACCAGTATAAGTATTCCTTGTCACCTATGTAAATTGGATCACTGGACACTGGATCAGAGAATTGCTCAAATTTTAAGTTGAACAAAGAAAAGTGACTACAGCCGGACATGAACCAACGTCCATCTGATTAACGTGCCGGCTCTCTACAAACTGAGCCATCTAACCCTAATGTTGGCACTTGGCAGTCTCCCAATTTTGTCTACCGTTGTTCGGGGGTGCCAGTCAGAAGCCATTTAACCTGTAACTGCCGCATAGCCAAGGATCACACCCAAGTTTAAAATACACATGGAAGGCGGCAGCAGAGGAATCACCTCAAGAGGATGCGACTTTTTATTACTTAAGAGAATTATTCTACGTCACATACTTTCCATGTGCTAAAATGTGAAACCATGATTGGAGCTATGCTGCCCCGAAGGCTTATCATATTACATCATAAATCAATATGATCTGCAGAGCACTTCATTGCTAAAAGGATACCGTGCACTTTTACCATGAGTCAAACTTAAATCACTCCCTGAACATTCTCAACACCCTGGGGACGGTGCAACTCCTCAAACATATCATGAGCTTCCTTGTACAGACCGATGTACTTAGTGCGTATCTTGAGATCTTATCAAAATCTAAGCAGTGTTGAGCAAATCATGGTTATCTGTCTTGCTCACTCAATTACACACGAGCACAAGACTTGGGATTTGAACACACGTTATGTAAAAATACATGGGGGTATGTTATAAAATTCTGTACAGGAATTTTACTGTGTTTACATTGTATGCAGGCTTTATACTTTACCTAAAAGTCTCAGTGGAGGGAATTGCTTCCATACTTGTCATTGTTTTGGTGCCCCTTGGAATTTTCCCGTAGAAATTATAATTTCCCTTTATACGGAAAAACTGCCCTGCGCTTCCAACAATCAAGTATAAGGCCATACAGCTGTATAAGGTACCCGACTATGAAGCGCAAATATCTGCTTGGATGATTTTGAAATTACATGTTAGATAACAGCAGGTACGTGTATTTATTATTTTACAATATGGAATCAAATTTAATGCATTCATGTACCTGTACATAGTTCACAAGAAACCAGATGGATCAGAAATCAGCTTTGTATTCAAAAAGTTCTAAGCTGACTGCACAATTCATTATTTCTACAAAAACTACATGTAAAATGTACTAAACTACTGGTTTTCAAATGCTTAGGCAAATTTGTTATTGATCTTAGAGTAATTATTGACATTTTCTATAAAATTTAAATACTCAGTACCACATGCATGATGTACATTGTACATACCAATAGTTAGTACTACAGTATACAGATGCCCCAAGTGCATTTCTACACACCATGTTAAACTTTTACGTACGTATACATGAGAACATGTGGTAAATATAAGCCCTATTGGCAGCCAGAAGATATCTTATTCTAAAATTACTATAAGACGAATTCTTTCTTATCATAAATAATAGGACAGTTCACATGACACATTAATGTTACTTTGATGCACCGCTGCATGATATATACATGTATACTTTACAAGGAAACATACATTGCACATTCCCCATGGGTGAATGTGTATGGCTTCACCACATGGGGGCTGCAGGAATGAGCAATCAATGCCCCTGTTGTGATGCACAAGTCAGAATCTGGAACATGGTTTCTCTATCATCCGCCATTATGGATGGGATCCTTAGTGTTGAGCCCAGCGTACATTATACTGATCTACTATGACCTTTAGACCTTAACATGTAGGAAATACTTACATGTTAATGATTACATTGCATGTCTACTTCTCCAATGAATTGCCAATATATTTCACAGACAGGAAGTTACTTACTGTTGACCTACATGATGTATACCTCTCAGCTATGTTGCAAAACGCAAACGAGTCGACTCAGGATCGAGGCAACTTGTACCTCCACAAAATTCAGTTCACCAAGTTCAATGCACACCCTAAGAAATCGTCATGTTCCAATACATTGTGGAAACCAACACAAAACTAATACTTTTCACTTTAACCCAGTTCATAATCTGCACAGACATTTTGTTTTAAAAATGACAATTCAGTGATAAAGATATCAGTGTTTTTTCCCCGTCCTTCACCTCTATGGACCTCAGTTTGAAACCCGGACTAGAGCCTTGCATACAGTGGATTGGGTTTCCGGTCCCTACCCGTTTGTGTGGGTATTCCACAGTTCGAGTTATCTTTTCTTTCCTTTCTAAATCTGGCATTTAGTCCTATGGGTTACAGTACTAGGCCCATTAAAAGAAAGATAAAAACAGTTACATACAAGTACCATTTTATTACACTACATGTCCCCCCCCCCCACCCCAAAAAAGGGTATACTACAGAGAATGCAAATGATGCATGTGACCCGCAAAGTTTTTTATTGGGTTTGAGTTTGCAGGTTTGGTTTCTTGTCAAACCCATACCCCCTACCCAAGGCTCGCTCAGTAAGAAAACAGAGAACATTCACTAAACAAACAGTTTACAGCTGGATTTTTACCCATAATGTGTCAAGAAAGACACATCAGACATGCATTTATGATGGACTCATAGACTTCACTACTGATGATACCATAGTGCTTCTTTTACAGTGTTTTAGACTACACAATATAATGGTTACTCGAGTTACAATACATGGTTCCAATACATAGAAACGTCTATTGATGTGTAAACTACAGTTGTGACAGGCCCTACCTTGAGCTTTACAGTTGGGATGCCCGCCAACTATAGCTGAGATTGCCTGATAGTGACAGTGATGGGGGTAGATATAACCACGATTGGCCTCCAAATATTTGCCGATCCTTTCAGGTTTGTCTGGGCTTACAACGGGGCTAATAATACACAGTCACCCTCATGGCAAAACTTAAGAAAACCTCGAGAAGAATCAATTGTTTCTTCGTCACCATGCACACAACTGAATTTACCCTGGCCACCTAGCCAGCACCCCAAGATTGCAGCCGCTGGTTCCCTGTATGATGGAAAGATCTCTATAGTTGACGACTCTAAGTTGGGTAGGAACAGTTACATCGACTCCATGTACAGCTATTAGAAATCATTTTTTCTAAAATGTTCTTGACCAGATATATTGACATTGATGGGGGTACTGATTCATGTCGCTCTGTCATCAAATCACTAGGGACCCATGTCCAAGGTTGTTGCGTTGGTTACTGTTGTTAGTAACCAAGGAATTGCTCCTTGGTTTTAACTTTTAGTGTTAATGTAAAAAAAAAAAAACATAATTTAAAAGTTAGCAAAAGGACTGTTTGTTTCCCTGAACAGCGCAAAGTTGAATCACAAGGATCCTGGTCCAGCACGTGACCATGCCGGGGTAACTTACAGTGAAAAAAACCCAAACACATTTGGGGTGGAACTGTAACAGAGTTCTGCAAAGCCAAAGTGCAACTTACTTCCAAGTTGTCTGGCATGCATGCAGTCAGGATAATTACTTCATGATGAACCTGACCATTTTAAAACAGTACTTTTAACAAACATTTATTACAGACCAGGCAGTTTGGCCATGGTTTGGCTAACGTGTGTCCTAGTTTCTCCAGCCCAGGTCGAATGTTCCTCCTACCAACCTAATCTATCTTATATAATAATCTATGTCATCACACCAAATACTACGATTGGTATGCGGATTGCCTGGCCTGTGTTATGCACTTGTTTGGCATGTATGGGCCTACTGACTAGCCCAAGTACAAGTTCTGGGTCTCTATGGTTAAGTAACTGCACAAAAATGACCAATAATATTCCATAAACATATCTTGAGAGAGCTGTACATCCATTGTTTTGATCGCACGCGCATTCACAGATGGTAAATACACGGGCTGTTTAGCGACACACACAGTACAGTCATGACACTCAGTATGCACAACGAAAACACGACAACACACGGTGCAGTTGCTTGTTGTAGTGTAGTACACGGGACCAAACTCGGTTAGTAATCCTTACCTGTTCCTGGTCCAAACTTGAAAAGTTCGGTGGTCAATAAACGCTGTTTCCCCTATCCTATGGCGTTGTTAGTTATCTTCTGAATCTTTAAAATAAATGACATTGATAACTTGTGGTCAACTTGCACTCAAAACGATGCAAAAACACGACGAAAATCGATACAACAACAAGCGAGGTCAACTTAAGGGCAGGCGCCCCTTGCGTGTGATCATATAAACATCACACACGTTATGGATTTACATATTACTGTACACTGTAATGGGGATGTACATTTTATCATGTATACATCGTACTCCACGTACACACACGCACCCAAACACATGGCATGGTCGTTGCATGCCGTAGCTGGAGACGAGAATACATCCGCTAAAACAAGTAGTTCTTCACAAAGTTGGTACCGATTTATCAATCTGCAGATTTAGAACAGATTTAACTTTTTCATGGATGTTATTGGAGAAATAGATAAATATAAAGGCCATTAACTGATCACAATTATAAAGTACATGGAAATATTCCGAGTAAGCGGAACGATATGGAGACCACCCTTACATAACACGCCGGATGTGTCCTTAAAATATGTACGCACCGGGTCATGTTGTTAATTGATTGGCCGACTGTTCTGCTGTATAGGCCTTTATGCATTGTCTCACCCGCACACAGGGCAACGATGCAAGCCAAAATACAAAATAAACAAATGAAAAAATGTCAACAATTACATAAAATACTTATTTTACTTGTTTCAATCTAAAAAAAGAAAACACGTATTGTATGTTTATGCCTGTTGTGTGAGCATTGGACTCAGCACAGCTTCCGTTATGGGGTGAATATTTTGATGGAAACTACAAATACAATCGTCCATTCCAAAATCGATACGATACAAAACCAAAACATTCAGTATTCAATTTGAAAATTATATACTCAAACGTTTCCACGAGAAAAGAAAAAATGAATCCCAACATCATGTTCCAAAAAAAATGTGTTCTCCGTCCCTCCATCGCACTCAATTAAGTTCAGGATAAATTCACAGAAATAGCAAGTAATTCAAAATTCATAATATTGATGGCATGAATAATTGTTGTATTTAGGCCCTGAAAAAAGTTATTTTCTTTTACTTCGTTTAAATGTTCGGTTTATGCAGGGCCCCGTTTAAATCGCCTTATTATAGTAAAACAAATACGTTCCGTACCTCAAATGTAAGTTGCACCATTCAAAGCTGGAATTTGCGTATCTCTTATAGTCATGGGACTTGAACATATTGAGCAATCAAGAGCTGTTGTGTTAGAATTTTACACAACCAAGTACATGACCCTTTTCTGAGAAATTCGCCCGACCACAAGCGCGCATTGACTTCAGAAGGCTGGTTCCCAGCAAATTCGATACACTTTCCTTAAAAGGGTATAGGTAACCAGTGTGGGTTGGCGCCCGGCAAACGATGACGTCATTATTGGCGATACGGGCCTCAAGGTTTAGGTAAGTGGAACGAACGCAGTCGCACTTTTTTATCAGTTCATCTAAAGGACAAACCGCCGAGTTCATCTGGAGGTCACAGTCGATATTTTTTTGTTTTTACGAACAGTCGCACTCCTAGTGACGGCGTGTACAATTTTAATCATTATCATTGTACAGAAGCATTGTTGTCGACACGATCAGAATCTTGTTTGATATTTGATACAATTTTACTTTTGTCAAAAACAAAAATGTAACCCACTGACTGTTTTCTTGAATGGTTATTTAGGTATGCATGATGAATGTGATCGAAATGGTTGCTATGCAACATTTTGGAAAAGTTAGAAAATGTAGGGGGAAAGCAGTTGAGTCACGTAATTCATTTCACCAGACAGGTGATTTATTTTCTTTCTTTAAAAGTGTCACGGGAAAGAGAATTGCATAATCACAGCACTGAACACAGGCTCTATTCTTCGGTCGGGCCTTGTGCATTTCAATCAAAACTGGGTGCATTATATTGTGTAATTTATTTTCGACAGCTGTGAGTTTGTTTTTGTGTTGACGGGGCTTTATTTATTTATTCTTTTCTCTTTTTTATATTGTGTGCGAGTGTGTGTATGTAAACACGTTGTTCAAAGCATTCATACGAACTTTTGACGTGATGTTATTTTGAAGATGCTAGGTCCGATTTTGGCCGGTTTTATCAAAAATTTCGATTTTAATTTTAAACAGCTATGTTTGTAGATGCGAGAGAGTTTAAAGCTTAGTCACGTTCACCAATAATAAGTGGTAAAATAATTTCAAACTTAAAAAGAATTATTGTCAAGAACGTGACAATAATGCACGTCATTAGCCATAATTAGGTACAAATTCTGCATTTATATTATTAATAAATGCATTGTCCGTGCCATATGCAAAAGTTTGGTTTTCGTTTTGAAACAGCATCCTGTCAAATCTGCTCATAGAAAAGATATCTTTTTAAAAAATTCCTTTGGCGAACACTTTTCTTCTTAATTGCGTTTTTTGTTACCATCAGGCCATGCATGTATTGAATAAAGTGAATTGACGTAGCCTGAATGTGCATCCATAAAAGATAACATTTAATGAAAAGAACGCTTCTTAGTGTATTAGCTGACAGCCCATGTTGTTTGAGAGGACACGTGACTTCCCTCAGCTGGGCAATGACTCTTTCTCCATACCGCCCCCCCCCCCTTCAACCCACCCCCGGCAAAATGATTCGGATCACGGCCAGGCTCAGATCGTGGTAGCGCCATGTTGAAGTTAAAAAACTCTTTCAAGCTGATTAAAATGAAGGTGAAATTACAGTACTTTTATAGTCAATTAGTGCTTGGGTTTTCGACACCGTGGACGCCATGTGTACTGGCAGTGTCGACAACATCTTTTTCGAATCTATGTTGGAATCGAACGGAAACAATATAAATTTGATCTAATTAATATTTTAGATTACGAATCGCCGGCAAAGTTGGCCATTCCAATTTGTACTAAAAGTTGTGTTTTTACCGGCCATCGCACTTTGCACAATAACGTGTTTACTGACTGGGGGCTGTAATCAGCAGATAATATTGAAAAACACCATCCCAAGAACTTGATAACAGAACGAACCCGTGCAGGCAGGTCAACCCTGGGAAATTTTTTATCCAATGTTTTTGTCCCCGTGAGAAGAAAATGTCTTTAAGAAGAGAACTTGGTTTTATAAACATTGCATCCTCTCGGAAGTAAACCTTAAATAACTTCCTTTGATGTCGTTTTCATTTGGGTTTTACTGCACGAGCTATTTTGGGCGTTGTTTTAATTATAAAAACTTGTACATCCAAAGAATATAGCATACATTTTCGCCTGCATATAAAATGAGTTGTTTTGTCGACTTGTCTTTATTTAGTTGTATGAGCGAGTCGCCGTCAATGCCTTATGGGTGACGTAATTGGTGACAGTGGCACGTATGAATTGC
Organism: Pisaster ochraceus; assembly: GCA_010994315.2. Lineage (NCBI taxonomy): Eukaryota > Metazoa > Echinodermata > Asteroidea > Forcipulatida > Asteriidae > Pisaster > Pisaster ochraceus. The sequence continues at coordinate 20,145,050 of CM021531.1, forward strand.
CATGGCAGCCAGCAGGCGGGTGGGATAGGTCATTTCAGCTACAAGAGCACGGTATACCATAACCCTTTACTTCCCACCTCCCAAAACTTTGCATTGTGTTCAGCAGAGGGTGGGTCCACGGCGGTGTGACCGACCAGCCACAGCTTCGATTTGAAAATGGAATGCTGTAAAACGTGACCATTACTGCAATGTCATTACCTCAGGTTTACTGTAATGCTTGCAAAATTCTTGACTCGACGATGACCAACAGTGTGTGCGATGACAAGTCATCGGTTGCAACTATACAGGTGGCAGCAAAAAAGAAAGAAAAGAAAAAAGAAAGAAGAAGAAATAGGAGAGTAAAAAAAGGTAAAGCAACACAAGGCCTGTCGAACTGCTTGAGCCAACAACGCAAAATAACAATCTAAAAGGTAAATGAAAGACAACTTATTTCATGCAAAGCTTAACTTGGGTGTGCGGTATCTTTTTTAAAAATCGATTATAAATAGGCTATTTAAGAAGCCGCTTTTTCTAATTCTTGTATGGGTATAATAATAAAGTGATCACAGCACATACATTATAATAAAAACCACAATGATTACCCTGTCAAAAAAAATGTGAATACATTATTGATTAACTCAACAAATGTGTCATTATTTCCTGCCTTAATTTTGTAACTACAATCACACACAATCTACGGCGTTTTGAAAACGTGTAAAACCACCAAACTCACGAAAAAACCTCAGTCGATAAAAATAAATCTGCCTAACGCCCTCTCGTGGAGTAACCTTGACCCAAAGATTTTGTTATTTTGTGTGTGTCTAGTTTCCTATTTCGAGGTATAATGTCGTAAGGCTGTATCTCTTGTAAATCTGGGGTAACAGACTAACTTTTGGGTTAGTACACGTAAGCATGATGAGTGGGTTGACATGTGTGTAAAAAGTTATTCGATGCGATGATTTCTTGTGTTAAATGCCGTGTAAGTACATTGTTTGAGGACTGATTTTCAAGTCGATTAATTGATTACATGCCAGATATCCACTGAACATGCTTACGCTGATTTACAATAGATACAGTGTTACTTAAACATAACAAAAATAGAGCAAATGTCAAGTAGGATAACTAAACTCGTTATCTCTTCCTTCCTCCAATCCAACCATGGTTAAACGGGACCTACGTTCCGTTCACATCATGGAGCTATACACTGACACTGACATAAACAAGTAATAATTAACATCATGTACTTAACTAGTGTACTGATGTAGGTTTGCTCTACGTACAGAGTAGTAGGTACTACTGGTGTGGTAGGCTAGGTAGAAACATAAGTCTACACAGCGTTCTCCCTTTAACAGTACACACTGCACTGGTCCACTAGCCAAATACTAATTAAAGCACCCGCGAGGACCAGTCAAAATTCTCTCCAAATCCAAGAGATCCTGATGCTGGCAGTGTTGAATTTGAAAAGTCATCCCTATTCATTTGAAATACCGATCAGTGTCGAGTGGAAAGGGTGACAGACTACTGAATAGTGAATTGGCAAGCTGACTGGTGGTCCTGCTGATGCTGGTTATTTACACCATGGAGGAAGGAATGTTTACACTAGGCCCTACAGTAAAATAGTTGGCCTATTTTATGTATTTTTCATGAAAAATGTTTGTCTGGTTCAGCTCTTTGGAAAAAAATGCTGATTCCAACCGTCACTTTTTTAATCCTTGATGAAGAATAAGAATAGTGTCTTCTGATTTACACATTCATAAACTTAAGATATTGCTTGGACCTTAATAAGTGAAACAGCGGAGGTCAGCTACAGCATCTTGCTATATACAAATTGTTTGAATAAATGAATTATGAACTTTTGTTTCCCTATGATTATTATGTTTTATTGTCTGAACTCTTAATGAATTCACTTCATCAACTTCTTTATTGTTTTTCTAGTTCAATGAAGAAACCCAATAATTTGATGTACATGTACACAACTCTGGTCACCAGAAGTCATCTCTTCGAATAATTGAGAGGCAAATCCCTAAATATTTCATCAACAACTTGATCGTAACTCTGATAACAGCTGCTGCAAACTTGATTACAGTAATGGATGCCAAGACTAAGAGACCTAGTGTGCTTATGACCAAAGGTCAAAGTTCATGGATTAAGGATGTTGTCATGGTCATTGTATTATTGAGTATGATGGCGATAATGTGCTCTGCTACTTCCAAGGACTACTACGAGTTACTTGGAATTGAGCGAGATGCAAGTACCAAAGATATTCGTCGAGCTTTCAAGAAACTTGCTCTTAAGATGCATCCAGATAAGAACCAGGTGGGTGTTGAAGAAGTTCAGCTGATCAATCCTATCATTGCTCTGTATTAAATATGTGTAAAGCTATGCATTGTAAGCTGTAAATCTGTTCCTGGTGTTCTCTTTCAAATCATAAAGCTTATTTGTGATAATCGTAACCTTCGATCCGCCTTATGGGTGTAGACGAGAGGGTTTTTAGGGTTTTGGTAAAATGTTTGCAATGTTCTTGACCCTTTTCCCAACATTTTAAGTGAAAATGTTGAAATATTATTTTGTCACAATTTACCAAATTTTAACAAATGGTCTGTAGCTCTTAGGTCTCATGGTCATAGCTTTTAGGTCTTTGGGACGTGACCAAGAGCTATGATTATCACAGCTAATATTTTAGCTGCAATAATGTTAAAAGCACTCATGTTTACTCAGTGGATCTGCAGAATGAAAAAAAAAGAAAGATTCATAGTTCGAAAAACTTTGGAAGTTTTTGAATCGGGACATAAATGTTAAGATTTGTTGCATAAATTCAAAACCAAACCAAGTATCTCTCATCTTGTCACTACTTGCAGGATGATGCCAAAGCACACGATAAATTTGTTGAAATAAACCGAGCATATGAGGTTCTAAAAGATGAGGACCTTCGCAAGAAATATGATCGTTTTGGAGAGGAAGGACTAAAGGATCAGCAGGGGCAAGGACGATGGAACCGCTACGAGAGCTGGCAGTACTACAAGACAGAATTTGGTAAGGGGCAGATTTAGGTTTGTTCCTGGACACCTTATGATGAAAAAGTGTAAAATTAATACAAATATTCCCCTGTGGTTTATAAATATTGATTCCTCTGTTAACTAAGATTATTTTTTCTTCCAGGTCTTTATGATGAAGACCCTGAGGTGGTTACTCTTTCTAAGACAGATTTTGGTGAGCAGACTTTCGTAAATGTAACTTTTTAGTATTTTAAAAATGTGATATTTAAAGCTATTGCATAGTATAAGTTTGGGAAAGGAATCAAATAGAAAAAAATGAATATAAAACAATGAAAAGCAGTGAGATTACAGCCAGTTCCAGAAAACCAATGTTTCAAAGTCAATCTCTGCTATGTCGTTGAGTTGTTCTTGATGAAGTCTTTTGAATCAGGATTGATACGTGATGCCCTCTGCCAAAACCAGGCACTTCCTGCCAAAACTCAAAGCTGCTTTTCTCTTGCTCAATCAAATCGATGAGAATAAGAACCTTGAAATAACACCTAATGTAAGTATTTTAACTTACAGATTGTTTAAGACAGCACATCACATTGATATCAAGGCTGATGGTTTGATTTTCTTTACTTTTATTTCTAAGTACTGTTTGATTATTGTGTGAAGCATCCTATATGAATCACCAAACCCTGTTCAAAAATACATTATATAATACATGGATGGTAAGAGAGAAATAACATCAGTGTTTGGGGGGGGGGGAATTACATTTATTCCAATCTTGTCTAGTTTTCTTGATGTATAATCAGATTTAAAACATTCTCAAAAACAACAGTTTTTTCTGAGATACATGTTTCTAACTGTTTGCAATACCAAGGTTAGCTAAGTAAGCTTTTAGTTTTTACATTTATCAGAATGACAACTTAACCAGTTTATTTTCCTTCAATCTGCAGAGCAATCAGTGTTTGGTGAAGATATTTGGTTTGTGAATTTCTACTCTCCACGCTGTCACCATTGCCACGACCTTGCTCCAATAGTAAGAATCTTCAACTTTGCCCTTAGTCTTAACCCTTATACTCTTGGTACCATTTTCCAGCATGTTGACCAATAAATCTTTGTTGTTTTTTAACCTGCCCCAGTCATACTCTCTTTGCCACTGTGAAAAAAACACAAAAGTGTTAAGCATCTTTTGACTTCGCAACAACCCAAAACATGATTTTGTTGTTCCAACTGAAATCTACACAAATTCAAGGTTTTGCTTTAAATTGAGAAATGGATCATATCAAATCAAATCAAATCAAATCAAATGACTTCAATTTTAAAATGTATTTTTCTCTAGTGGCGTGAATTTGCTAAAGAGATGGAAGGAGTGATCCGTATTGGAGCCGTCAATTGCCACGATGACAATCCCCTCTGTACTGCACAGGGTGTTCGGTTCTTTCCTACACTCAACATCTATCCAGAGGTAGGAATTAGCAAATGTCTGGGAATTACCATGGTTTGAAAATTGTGTTGTAATTAAAAAAGTTCAATTTGGGGGGAGGAGTGAGAAGTGTCTCAGCATAGGTTATCAATCAGACATTAGCGATCAGCTGTTTTCTGAGTTCTGGTTTTTGCAGTTATACTTATTTATCCTATTTTGGGTTGAACAGAGAAAAATTGACTCGATATAAACTGGGAAGCAGCAGCAGAGGGATAAGCTTAAGGGGATGAGTATTATCAAGTAATAAACAACAAGGGACACTGACTGGGTTAAATTATTAATTCAAGTTGGGGGTGAACAAAGAAAATACAAGATTATTTGTCCCTTGAAGCTCTTGAATCATTACATAACTTTTGTTATGAAAATGTTTTTCCGACAGAAAGAAGAGTATACTGGTGCTCGTAAGCTGGACGATCTGATCAAACATGCACTGCGTCTCGTACATGCCGAGGTGCACGCCATTTGGACTGGTAATGAAAATGAATAATATAAATGTATTAATATTTAGTCATTGTAACCATGAAAGCTACAGACTTGTCACCATACTTTAACTATGTTTGTCAAGTTCCCTGTTTGTGATATCACTCAAGAGTAATGATTGCCATTACACAAAAAGGGACCAGACTTTAAAAAAAGTTCTCTTTTGAAGTTAAATGAAGCCTCTATGTTACTTTCAACGAGCTTCATGAAACATCAGTAATTTTGTTCCCATTTTTGGGGTCATTTTCTGAAGGTAATTTTAAGAAAGTGCTGCTTGCTGAGGAACATGAGGACCAACCTTGGGTGGTGTCTTACTGTGGAGCACCAGATGGTAGGTGTTAAATTCTTTGTCTAATTGTCTAATAATTGTTTGATCATGAATTTTGAATGACAAATACAGTTTTTCTCAGGGATAACTCTTTTTTCTTCTAAAGAACTTTATTTAGCATGTTTGCAAATATTTTCCAGCAAATCTCTGTTTTACAACTTGGTTCAATTTACATTAACCTTGGCAATGAGTATAAACTGCTCATTACTCAACGAATTGTTCAATTTATGAAAATGATATTTTGTCAGACCTCGCCATATGAGACAAAACAAACTAATATTGGAAGATTAATAATTGTTCTTGAATTGATCTTGTCTTGATTAGGTCATGACGGTGAATCAACTGAGGTAACTCACCTGGGCTGCTTTGATGCAGAGGACCAGACCAAGTTGGCCTCTATCTTGGTAAGACAGTGTACCGAATACAACCAGATTGGGATCAGAAGATTCTAATGAAATAAAACTCAAACATTCCCCTTTTCTGGTATTTGTTTTCAGTGGTCAGTATTGGTCATTTGGAGGGTGAAAGCTGATTTATAATAATAACAATAATAATCGTAATAATAATAAGTTCTTATGAAGCACACATTGTAGGGACTGCATCAAGTCACTGACGGGAAAATGGAACATGAGTTGGAATTGATAAAGATCAGTTTGGAGCAACTTCTTGAATGTAGCAGTTGAGATTTTAAAAAGTAAAAAGTCGTCAAGTGCAGAGCTAAATTAAGCCTGTTATTAGAAGCATCGTCCTGGTAGTGATGTTTACCGAATGATAAGAACTTTTAATTTCCTTCTTGCTTCAGAACAAAGTGGTAAATGTTGGAGCAGTTGATTGTGTCGCTTCAGCCAAACTCTGCAAGAAACTCAACATTGAAGAGAGTACCATAAGGTTTTATCCAACAGGAAAAAAAGCTCTTTCATCTAAAAGCCGAGTGAGTAATAATGAGTCATTGTTTAGGATTGCTTCATTTACATCTCTACTCAAACCTTCATTTCAATATTGCATTCTCATTCTTAGCCCACTAAATAAAAGAAAAGAAGAACAAGTATTTTTCTTCCTGTTCTTAGGAGTTTGAATTGGATGAACCGAAGAGAATTGCTGATGAAGTCTTGAAACTTCTACCGGATATCTCAACTCTCACAGATGAAGAATTGCAGGTAAGGAGGTCTTATGAAGTCCTTGACCTTTAGGTAGTGTTGTACAGCAATACGGTTCTTGTAGGAACCAATTCTGATAACGGTTTCTGTGAATAACCACGCCCATAGTGGATAGTGAGATGATCTACATAGTTTATCACAAACTGAAACCCATAGTTTGGTAAACAAATAAATAATAATACTTAGTTTTTATATAGTCCTATGGGCATCTCAAAGAGCTTTTCATTATTTTCAGACAGGTTTTTGAGGCTAATGAATTATGAGACCCATTTATGTAACACCTTGTAAGGATTTACAAGGTGCTGCGGTGCATTCAGCAGCCACTGCCAGAAACACCAGGGCAAATCCCCTATCGCTCAGCCATGACACGCCATATAGGTTCAACTATTACTCTTCCCCCAGTGCATGCTTGTTTACTCTTCCATCTCTATTTGCTGATAGTTGTTTATTGATTCCTGGTTGAAAGTTGTTTACTGTTTTGGTTTCAGATGGGCCGTGATGATTTGAAGGAGGGTAAGACCGATGAGGCAATGCTAGTGTACTTCATGAGTGGAAAAGAAGATCATGTGATTGAACTCCGCAAACTGCCCTACCTCCTCAAACATTTGACGGTAAACTGGCCCCACTCATTTCCCATTGTTGATGTAGTCTTTTATTCCCCAGCAACGTCTCTTATACCCTTTGAATGTTGGTTGAGTGTTGATGGACGCCACCTACAAATTTACCATAGTAATAACACCCTTTTACCTAGCATGTTCTCGTAGTTGAAATTATATAAAACAAAGGAAAAGAACCTTTAACTCTGTTATTAACCAACAATTTCCAGTCAGATGATTCTGAACTTAATGAAAAACATTTATTTTACTCTGTTTCGTCTCAATTGAAGGTGGGGAAGTTTAACTGCACAGAGCATCAGAGTCTTTGTTGGCAATTATACATTGGCACAGAGCTGCCAAAGGTGGCGCTGTTCAGGAAAGGTGGTGCCCATGAATTTCACCATGGTACGTTACAATAAATCATTGTGAATACTTTCAGCTGAACTTTGCTATAGACTCCTTGCTTAGGGCGCCATTGCTGAGGTCAAACAATGGAAACTGTACATGTGTACACATCATGCAAAACTCTCAGCCAATGAGTTTTCCTTAGACCTCTGTGAGGGCAAGGTTCAATTTTAGCATGTGACATCATGTGCAATGGGTCCAGTGACATTTTCTAAAGTTAGTAACACACTGGTAGCTTAGTGGGGTTTACTTTAATAAATGTATCAGTCAGCTTGAAAATCAGAAAGAAAGAAAAAAGTTTGATTTTCAATTCCACTTAAGATGCCTCACTATTCGTCTTTACTTTCAGTGATTATTAATTGCCATGGTATCATTTTGGCAATGCCCTGAGTTGTTTACTCACAGGCATCAACAACCCACCAGCTAGAAAATCAACAAACAGATTTTGAAAAAAAGTTCATGTAGCATTTGAGAGGCTTGATCATGTTTCTTAAAATCAGTGTTCATTAACTTTTGATATTCAACTTGTTATGCTCCAGGTCGTCTGTTTGCCCAGGACATTGCAGCATTTGCCAGACAAAGTATTGATTCTCGTTTGCACATGCTGGGCCCGGACAGTTTCCCAAACCCTGTCGTCAACAGTGGGCAGCTGTGGTTTGTTGATTTCTTTTCTCCAGTAAGTCTTGTGTTATCATTTGAATAAATAATTTATTTACGATGAGGAATATTAGTGTGTGTTCAAGCAAGAAATGAACGATTTGATCATAAACTTGGGTGTGATCCCTGGCTAAACGGCAGTTACAGGTTGAATGGCTTTTGACTGGCACCCTCGAACAAAGGTGTTGACAAAATAAGGACACCATTAACATTAAGATAACTCAGTTGGTAGAGCACCGCCATTGTAATCCAGAGGTTGCAGGGTGGTCTAGTCAATGTATTGAAAGAATGTAAATATTGCTATGGTTGGTAATGAATAATGATTTTTTACTTTGAATGCTGTGAGAATAATTTGTTAAGTTGGACCTCTATCAACCGATTAGAATCAGGAATGCAATTTCTCAGCGGATTGGCAGATATATGTGTGGTGTTTTTGTTTTTTTAAATGACAAACACAGTACAAGTATTTTCCCATTGCAGATTTTGTTTTGGGCAGTTATCAAGCTGTGGAATGGTAGAATTGTATCGGGAAGTCATGTAGTCTTTTTCTCACACAGCATTGTCCGCCATGCCGTCAGATGTTACCACAGTTACGCAAAGCCGCTGCTCGGCGACCAGACATCAACTTTGGCACGGTGGATTGTACCATTCACAATCCACTGTGTAACCAAAACAATGTCAGGTCCTACCCTACCACCATCATGTACAACGACAGTAAACCACATATAAACACGGGATACAAGACTGCAGAGGAGATTGTAGACTTCATAGAGGTAAGCCATTATTGTCACCAGACTATGTTCACCCAATAATGGACGCCGTCTTCCTTGTAGGATTTCCATCTTTCATGTCAGGGTTGAAAATAACGATGTTGTAACATCATCAAAACATCTTAAAAACACATCCAAGCAAAAGAAATATGTATATATTTTATTTAATGTTTCCACAAAGGTTACAGACACCATATGAACTGTGCAACTTTCACAAGTATGCGAATATTGAGACCCATTAAAGTTTGCCATTTTGTTTCCATCCTACATTAAAGCTTTGCCATACGAGCCAGTTTTTACAGGCATCTAGAAGGCAACTAACTACATTACACAAGCAAACAACACTCGGTGGTTCAAAAGTCATGTTTTCTAACGTTGTGCTACTATTGAGTTTATTCACCTGATGCTATCATCCTTTGATAAATCTTGCTTGCGCCATTTTGAGAGTTGGTTTCCGGATGGGTTACTGTGCATTGCCTACTTAAAATGACTCAAACTCGTTATTATTGGGTTTTACCCATACACCGATGTGTGTTAGACACAAACATTGTCATACATGCAACATAACAAGACTTGCATGGTCTATTGCACAGATACATTGCTTAGCTTGTGCTTGTGTGAATTACGAGCAAGACTTCAGCACTTTTTGTCATATAATTTCAGGACATGCTTCACCCAACGGTGGTCGATCTTGACCCCACTAGCTTCCAAGAGCGGGTCATCAACCGCAAACAAGATGACATGTGGTTGGTGGATTTCTACGCTCCTTGGTGTGGTCCCTGTCTAGCCTTGCTTCCTGAGTGGAGAAAACTAGCCAAGGTAAGTTTGGGAAGCTCGTCTGTGTTGGCATTCTCTGACCTGCTTCTGTCAGATGAACATCAGCCAACTAGTCAAAGTACACTCCAACAAAAGTCCTAAAGAGGAAGGAGTGGACACTACACCCTGTGGAGTCAGCAATATCCTTTACACTTTCCCTATAACTGTGAAAGCCAGGAACGAACATTTTAGCTGGTTACCTGTTGTTGGTAGCCTTTATCTGCAAAGCAAAACTTTTGTGTTCCTTACAGCTCAATGAATTCCCCTATTTTGAAACCCCTGTGTAATACATGACTTTGGTTAATTTACAGAGGTTAAACGGCACAGCTAACGTTGGCACCATTGACTGCACAACCCATGGGGGTCTGTGTAACCAGCAAGGAGTCCGAAGCTACCCGACTATCAGAGCCTTCCCTGTCGGCAGGACCGGCAATGCTGGCAGATCGTAAGTTTATACATTGGCTAGATTCAACCTTCTAAAAAAACAGAAAAGTGGTCCGGTCAGCTGTAAGGGGCATTTTGTGTGTTTGATTGACTCTTTAAGGTGAATGATTTGTTCTTGTTGTTTCGTGAGAATTACTTCTGAGATCCCATAATTATTTGCTAAATCTTATTTTCATCATCGCCTGTCCTTTATATTTCCTGTATCTTCTTTGCCTGTTTTTCCTCCCAGTGATTACAACGGTTGGATGAGAGATGCTTCTTCAATCTTCTACTGGGCTTTTAACTTCTTGCCGTCTGCCGTTGAGGTTGTTACAAGGAGCAATTTTAGGGACAAAGTATTACGCAGCAAGGAGCCATGGGTTGTGGATTTCTACATGCCCCACTGTATGCCTTGCCAACAGTACATGCCTGAATATGAGCAGGTTGCAAAGGTAGGTTTGTCCAAAGTCCATCATTGACCTCTCCCCTAGACTGCTATCACAGAGGTCAAACAATTGAAACATTCCCCTAGGCTGACATTGATGGCGTCGTCATAGACCGCTTCTCTAGACTGCTATCACAGAGGTCAAATAATTGATACATGCACATGTGTACATGCCGAGTCATTACAGTGTTAGTTTTACTATAGACTATTTGACCTCAGTGGGGGTTAACTACCCACAATGCCTTGGGGTATCATTAGTAAGCGCCTATTCGGTACATGAGTTTATTCTGGAGGGGGTGGGGAAATATTTCAGTTTGTTTGTCTAGTTCTGATCACTTAGACCTCACTGTATGAAAGTATCATCACAGCAATGGAAATAAAGTGACAATTGTCAACCCCTTGATTTGCATCACCGTTTCATGTTAAAATGATTGTGTAGGCTTCAGGCTTCATGGTATTTTTTGAACATTTTGTTTTGCTTGTTTTTTGTTGTACATTTTTAGAGTGTGAGTAGCTTTGTGCACGTAGGGAAAGTGGACTGCACACAAAACCAAAACATATGTCAACAGGCGAGCATAAATTACTTCCCTTCAGTGCGGATATACAAAGGAACCCACAAAGATGGAATATCACAGGTAAAAGTACATGGATACGCTTTTAATGAGTGACTTATTGGGACTCTAGGTGGCAGCAGACTTCGCAATTAAATCCACTGTTCTCTGAAGCATCTGGATGCTCAGAATGATGTAAACAATGGAAAATTACTTGGTATGTGTGCTACCACCTAGAGACCCAAAGTCTCCCATCACAAAATGTATAATAATACTAATAATAATAATACCATAGTCTTACATAGCGTATGTATCTACAAATGAGGTACTTGAACAAAGAGAAACATTTAAGGCAGTTTTTTTAATTTGTGGATTGATGAGACCGAACCATATGATGCATAGTTGCAATGACCAGCAAGGCTTTCCAAATGCTGTGGAATATGATTTAGTTTTATACATCAAGTTGGAATTCAAAACTAAAGACAACGAAGCTTTTTGTTACCCACTACAAGAAGTGTGTAATGTTGACTTTAAGAATTCCATGTTCTCTTTAGATTGGCAGAACTATGGAGTTAATGTAGACTCATATTAGTAAAGTATATTTGTACTGCAAGAGTGTCATTTTCACTTGAAACATTTGGAGTCTGCTTATCTTCCAGCTGATTTTACTTTGTTCTTTCTGGTTGTTTCCACAGAATTGGTTTGGAGAGCAAGTAGATAAAACACCCAGCACTTTAATACCTTATCTCAAACAGAGGTTCCGCCTAAAATTAAACAATGTAAGTAGAAAGGAAAAGGAGTAGCATGAGCTCTTTTGAATATGTTTCCTTCTTTTGTTGTTGTTTATTAGTACTTAATATCATTGGATTTTTGTCTTGGCAAATAAACTTGTTTTTCACTTTGCTTTGTTTGGTGTTTTATGCTACTGAAAACTATTGTTTTTTGTGTTCGTTTATCAATCACTTTAATTGTTTTGTCATGTTAAAAAATGAATTTATTAATTTCATAACATTGTCTTTTCTCTTTCCATGGACAGAGCAAAAAAGCAGCAAAGGATGAACTTTGACCTCCCCTTCAACTGTAAATATAGACTACAATCCATATTCGTTGGGGTAGGAGATGGGATTCCAACACTTAATGTAGAACCAAACTATAATGGTATTGGTGCCTAGGCTTAAGCATTTTATTCTTATTTATAGGTATGGTTTTAATTTCGAGAAAACAGAATTAGCTGTTGCAAATTTCTTACCAAATAAGAGGACCTAGGCCTGTGGTATAAGTGCCACATTTAGTTAGTGGTCTAATGTCTCAACCCAGGCAGAGTCTTTCTTGAATGCTTCTTCTTTTTGACTTCGAGAAAGACTTTGCCAGGGTTGAAACGTCAGGCCATTAACTATATTTTGTTTTTAATTTCAACAACTATCCTATCAAGTAGTTTCAATTTTCCCAAAAACCTTCTAACTTGTAAAAAAACAATACACAAAAACGAAAATATCAAAGATCTTAGAGATTATGTGCAACCCAAGTTTAATGTCTTTCTGGACAGAGCCAAATTTCATAGAGTTGCTAACTACACAAACTTGCTGGCACATGAAAATCTTGCTTAGCAGCCAAAATTATATGTAACTTATATATTTTGTAATTAATGACAAGCACATTTTCTGAATTTGCACTGAAAATACTTATTTCGTATCTTAATGAAACATTTTTGTTTGTATTTGTAAGTTTTGTTACAATTTGAGCATGATTGTCTACTAACCAGCTCTATGAAATTGGGCTCTAAATTTCTAATCAGAAATACCCCGTAACAATTTTGAGAAATAGTTTGTTCGCCAGTTGCATGTTTGAAATTTTGTTTTACCCTTTTAAATATAAACACCTTTATATCGCATGTCTCTGATACTTTTTTACTTTGAATTTGCACTGAAAATACTTATTTCGTATCTTAACGAAACAATTTTTGTTTGTGTTTGTATGTTTTGTTAAATACAGTTTTTTTATTAATCATTTGCATGCTGTTAACACCAAGTGTCTAATGAATGTTCATATTTGGGGCATATGGGACCAGAAACAAACAAGCTTCTTTATCATTATTTCTTTCACAGTACTAATAAATTGCCTTGTATCACTGCGGCCATTTTAAGGTAGGGTTCGAGCAAATGTTTGGTCTTGGATAAGTTTCGCCTGCTCCAATGAGAAGCAATTGTTATTTTGGTCTGCAGTTTCATATCCCACAAAGTTAGACAACTTCCTGAATAGGAAGTTCAGACCGTTATGGTTAAAGAAAAACTAGTTATGGGTTATCTGACAACGTGAATCGATTGTGTGTAAACAATTTATGTAACTGAAGCTTGCTGAATTATTCTCTGCACAATTTGCTTAATGGAATAAGGTTACCAGCCAAAGTACCGTAATATTATGTACCATTCTTGACTGGTTTCCTTCTTATTATTTGCTTTGTGAAGCACTATTGTCTGCTTAAGTTGCATTATGAAATTAGGGGCAAGGGATGATAATGTAGACTTGCCTTGCTAGGACCGTACTTAACTATTGAGCCAACGAAACAGAGATTATGCATTGAAATGGTTACTGAAGGTTTGATTTGTGTGGACCCCTTATAACCGGTAACCCTGCCTTCGTTTTGGCCTTAAACGCAACTTAAGTTGACAGGTTACCAACAGTTAATGTACAGAATTTACATAGGTGTATTGGGTTTCTAAAATCAAAGTAATAACTTATCTCATTTAACTTAAAAATCGTTTAAAATTTTAATTTGTTTTTCTGACATGAAATTACTTAATGTAGCCATCACATTTTAGTTTTGCTGACGTTTTTTCTAAAAGTGTACTGAATTTTCTGGAAAGTCAACAACAGGTATTTGGTGTGTGGTACACCGTGTGGGCAAATCTCTTTTCTATACAAATTAGAGATAGTAGATTTGCCTACATTGTAATTTCAGAAAAGCTTAAAATCTTACAAATATCGACTACTCTGTGTAGGAGAATGTTGAAATAGTTAGTGGTATTGTTTTTCGGCATTACAAGTCTCAACAGCAACAAAATAAATTATTTTTTCATATATAACAGGAACAGAATGAAGTCACACTTTATTTACAAGTGACAATTGTGGCTGCTAGTAAGATGGTCTGGCAGCACCCAAAGAGTGTGAATCAGTGCCGTCTGGTTAAGATATGGTACCACCCAGGGAGTGTGAATCAGGGATATCTCAGTTCTGGTTCAAGATGGAACACGTTTTGGCTACATTCGTGGACCAGCATTACATGCACCAGCATTACATGCCAAATGTAGACTAAGAATGAAATATGTCTGCACAATGCAGGGTCTTGAGACATTCTGTGGAGCTTTCTTGTGCAAGATTCAACATTTTTGCCACAAAGAGTTTCTGTACCGAAATGCCAATTTAAGGGATAGCTTGAGCTAAAGTTGGCTCTGGAAACCACTTCAAAAGGAGACTGGACTGGTTTGAAGAATGTTTTTTTCTTGACTAAATGATAACAAAGGAACAGCCGCAAAGAGTTAGTACTGGAAGTACGTTTGTTTTAGTCAGAGCCTCTGTGGGAATAATGAAAATCAACATTTATTTGTACTATAGAACACTGGGAACCCGACAAACATGATGGCCGCATAATAAAGGTCTACACCCAGAGCCATAGCCAGAGCATAAAACAAAGTCATGGTTTCCAAAAAATGGCTCACCTCTACATTCTGATTGAGATTCTGTTGGTTACCAACACAGGCATGACAGTTGGCCCTAGGGAGTACAAGAGCTGGCCTACATGTACACATGATGTACACTGTAACAGACATTTCAGGCGATTTACAAAAAAGCCAAAAAATTCCAAGGGGTAAAAAAAGAGTAAACAAAAAGGGAAATTGGACTAAAGGTGGGAAGAATATCATGCCTGCCAATCGCTGTTTCAAAATGTCCTCCTTCTTGTGTATCCAAGACCAATAAAGATTCCATACAGTACACATCGTCATAGAACTGAAATTTATTTTGTCAAGCATGTACATGTTAAATGGAAAACATACAAGTGTTTAAATATCCCATTTAAAACACGATTTTAAATATTATCTTTCATGATCTCACAGCTTTCAAATTACACAATGAAATGGAAGTGAGGGGGGTGGGGAAGAAAAATTCATTTAAGGCAAAGTCAATATTTGGTTTACTTCTTCGAAGACCACGTTTTACCTTTAAATTATCACCATGGCAACCCATCCATGGTTAATTTCTAAGCATTGTTACATCAGGAGAACTGGAAACGAAAATTCTAAAAGCACTTTGTTTCTATCTTAAAAGAAACTCTAGATTACTACATTAACATGGTCATCATTGACAACTGTCAACAGCTCATGAGAGAAGATAAAATGCCATGGCCATTTGCAATGGTCATGTTTGTTTGTATTGGTTCATGTACCCTTGTCTGCAGGTACCCTTAGTTACTAGTTACACTATCAGAGACATTAATGAGAGTAACGTGATGAATTTACCCTTACACCAATGGTGTGATATGAACCTATACTCAGTGCTTTCCCCCAGGCCCTGGGATTCGAACACATGACTCCCTGCATTCTAGAGCAGATGTCTTGACCCCAAGGCCAGCTAACGGGTACCACAAATAATTTAGAGGATGTTATAAATGAATCAGGGATAAACAACAACTAAACAACATTGTTTTTACATTGGAAAGATAGACTAAACGGTGCAAAATTTTCGCTTCATGTTGCATAAAAAAAAGTAAACATTTGCAAATTGTTTAAACCGAGTGTTTAAGTCCTGCAGTTGAGAAGTAAAACTAAAAGTCAAGAACGGTTCATACTTCATGCAAAATGCAAAAGAGAAGCAAAATGCATCCCAACTGAAACCAGCGCATTCCTGATTGCTTGCCTCATGTAATTCACTTCGCATCCCTTTTTGCATGAAGTATGAACCAGGCTTTATGTTGATTGATATTTTAATCCCAAATCTCTATCTCAAGATAACAAAAGACCTTTTTAATTCGGGGGGGAGGGGTTCTTGATACTCTTGTAAACAAGTTTTGGAGCAAAGGCTCCAAGCTGCAAACTCAGTGGTCTAGTGCTTTTAACCCTGCATCTGTTTTTCTTATACTGCATCATCGTATCCATTAAATACTTTCATTAGGTTTGAATGCTAAATAATTGTCTAATTTTGTAATAACTTGCAAACCTTTCCCCGTCATTCACAAGGGAAGAAAATACTAGAAGTTAGAAAAGGCTCCGGCTGTGACACTCCAATCCCCAAGAAAAGAAAGTTTAGATTTTGAAAAGTAACATTTTGTGAAATTGTTTTCAAAATGTATGTCCTTAAACCCATTTGTACAACCACTATCCTGTCATATCAGAGACTACAGAAATGTCAGCTCAAAATTGTGACCTAAGTTCCGCAACAAAATCTAAGATATAAATGTGTCTTTACAGTTCTTTATCATTTAAGTTTGATTTCCCCTCCAGAAGGCTAGATGCCAGGTTCTGAATAAACAGTAGGGCTCTGATAAATCATCAATTTTCATATGAGAAAAGAATGGAACAGAAATTGGAACAAGATTGTTGATTTTCGCCCGAGGAGCAGGCATTATTCTTGGAGTGTCACAAGCATCCTTAACCATTCAGTTCGAGGTCTTCTAATTCATCTTCCAGATCCAGGTCCTGATCAAAGAGCTCTTCATCTACCTCTACATCCTCCATGAAGAGATTCTCGTCGACTGGGATACCATTGACGGTGGCAGAAGTGGGATCGGCACTGGCTCCTTGACAAGTGATGTCTTCAGAAGGAGGTAGAGCTGCTGCTTGGTCTAGTTTACTTTCCTCATCTAGATGAATGCATAAGAAAGATTTAAGAAAATTATCTTGGTTAATGAAAAGGAATAACCTTGCATTGATAAAAATGCCCCTGGGCACTTAAGGTATAATTTACTTATATTTAACAAAAATATAGTTTATAGAATAGATCATAAATCCATACATGCAAAATAATATACAATTTTCATTTGTAAACATGCTTCCATGCACTTCACAATGAATTCGTGTTTATAAATGTATATTTTAATTTTTTAATAAACATAACAAATAGTATATTTTTTCGAGAAGCATTAAAAATATAGATTATAATACCATGCATGCAAAGCTAGAAAGCCCTGAAAAAAAAAACACATCAAAATAAACAGAGAAAATGGGTTAACTTGTAAATATACAAAGGCACATGCAAATCTAGCCATCAATAGAATATACAAAGTTATCAATACAATAATTGGCAGATGAATAAAAGTAACCATAAAAATACTAGAATGAATACAGTTATAACATTAGAAAGATCCAAAAAAGTCAATTATAACACATGTAGGAAATACCACCAAACAGAACACATTCAGGCAGATTTGGCTCTAGCCAAATTGGTGGCTACAGCTACGGCTACGGCTACGGCTGGATCGCTGTGTCATCTTGCCTTGAAGTATTGGACGTCTCTAGCAACACTCTTAGCAACAGTCGTAGCTGTAGCCGTAGCTGTAGCTGTAGCAGCCATTTCAGATATGTTCCCAAGGCATTGTACAGAGAGGGAGAAGCCAGAAACATATATACAGAAGAAACGGAGGAGAGTCTACCTGGGTACATAAAAAACAAACATTTTGTAGTTTATTTTGGAAATCACGGAAGGAAAAGAGTATCTGAACATGGTTTTTGATCCATTTCTTTTGGCCAGGTACAGACAAAGCTTTGTCACCATGATTGATTACCTTCTTGTTGGTTATCTTGAGGTCTAGCTCCAGGCAATGATGCCTCATTGACTGTACTCGTCTCTCCCTTTCTCTGACTGTTCGATGATATTGTTCCTGAACCATCAACTTCCTCGGCAGTAAAGTTTTCTAGCCTGATGTCTTTCACTGCGACTCCCTCCTGTAAAACAAATGAAAAGATCATAGAAAATATTTTTTAGTTTTGGGCGATTAAAAATAAAGAAAGAAAGGTGATAAGAAAAGCTTCTTATTGCACAGACCTCTTCATTGTCGCTGTCCCTGTTGTATCTTGTATCATCAGCAGCTTCATCATCATCATCTCCAACCATGTCCGGATTGAAAGCAAATAACTCACGCCCTGTTATCTGAAAAACAACAAAAATATCACAAATTTAACTAAATGGATATCATTTATAATCCCTGCTTGCCTCCAAACCAACCAAGTATTGAGTTGCTCTGTAACAATCCAACTTGACTTTAATAAATAATTGAAACGATACAAACAACCAAATAAAATGTCGGTAACAAGATAAAGAACAGTTTTACAAAGATAAACATCAAGTAATAAACCATAAGGGAAAGTGACTTGGTAAATTTAAACAAATTTTGGGTTGGACAAAGAAAAATTGACTTAAGCAGTTGAACCTAGGACCTGTGGATTACTGTGCAGGCAACATCAGGGCTAGTTCAGTTGCGTGCTGGCTTGTTTATCTGGGGGTTGCACGTTCGAGTCCTGCTCTTGTAAATTGTTCTTTGTTCAACTCCAAAAAGATAAACACTTAACAACACATGAAATTGTAGAGATTACAGAATGTTTAATTTTTTTGTCAAGGAAAGTAATATTAATGGTGAAAAGTGAGTATGAATCCTATAGCAAACAATGTACTGAGAATATCACAGTCAGGATGCAGTTTTTAACAAGGTCCTGACATCCATTGTACAGATTTCTCCGGTGCTTTGGTGGTGACTTACCCCTAAGCTCTTCCCTTGTTTGAAGTCATTCTTCTTCCTATTCATTTGACTTTCTAGTTTGGCTTTCTTCTCACGGAGCTTTTTCCTCTTCCATTCCAGGAAACTCTCCAGGGTGATTTTTGTTTGTTGGGCTCCTAATTTTGACCGCTAAAAATGAGAAAATAGAATGAGGTGATTGCAAAACTGCTTACCAACTAAAAGGACCTATGGTACAAATGCATAAATTAGTTAGTGTCCTGAAGTTTCAAATTTAGAAGAGACTTTCTTGAAGGTTAAATCAAGATTTTAGCCATCAAGAAAGACTCTACCAGGGTCAAAACCTCAGGCCATTAACTATTTTTTTTGCGTTTGAAATCAAAGCAACAGTGTCGGTCAGAGCTGAAGACATGGGAGTGCTTTGTATTGGTTGTGCACTTGATTTGGATCAAGAGTATTTTCACTAAGTCTTCAGGTCTTGCCCATGTTTAAGACTCTATCTGTCATTTTGCTGCCTGGAAAGCAGTTTCAAAATCACCGGTGGACCCTAACTGGGCACAGAGCAAGACCCCATGCTTTGATTAATTAACCAACCTGTAAAAGATTCTTTGTTTTTGTCATTTTGCAAAAAAACCCAAATGGTAACCTTGTATTTGAAATTTGACAGGACCCCTTTCAAAAGAATATGGTCAATATGCCACTTCAGACAAAATTATATCCAGTGGAATGACAAATAAGACATGAATACCCAGATGAAGCTACCTTATTTTTCTTCTGTACATTAGAATGAAAACCAAAAGTGAAGCAAGAAGCCAGAAAATAGTCTGGTGCTATTTTTCGGTTGGATGATCAGCATTGCAATATGTGAATACAGGAAACCCAATGGAAATAACATTAAGATCAAGTACCTCTTCCTCAATGAGTTCCTCTATTGTTATCTGCTGCTCTTGCTGTTGCTCATCTTGTTTCTTCTTCTGGCTCTTCAAGACAAAGCCAACAGGCAGGGCGTGTCGGTACATACACTTATCCCCTCCGTTGGGACACACCCAAAACCAGCCGTACTTACATTCCTCGATGGCCTGGATGAAGAACTTGCACACCTAGCCATACAGGATTGAAAAAAGAAAACAAAAAATAACAACTTAGTAAACTGTTTATTTAATTCAAACCCTGTGTACTTCAACCAGGATAAGGCTGACCATTTCCATACAATTCCTTCAGCAAAATGTGTTTTCATGGCAACCAAATCAATAGACTCACATTAAGAGAGGCATTTTGGGCTTGGTTTATCTATCAAACTCAGGCACAAACAATGAACAGAGTTTGGAGGATAAGGGTTTACAATCTAGTACAATTAAACATGTATTTTCCTAAAGTACTACTAATAAACCGTGCGGGTACACTCATGTGTGGGGAAGAGGTTAGCTATGAAAAGAGCTGGTGATATCTCGATGTCTCAAACAGTATACTCTGGAGAATGCTGCTGATGTTGCTGAGCTAACTTTCCTCCCATCAGACATTTACACATGGTTGTACAAACAAGTCTACTGGTCATAATAACAATAATCTCTTTAAGTAATCTTCTTTAAGTTGCATTTCACATCAAGATCTCAGAATGTTGTGCAGGAAATCACAACAAAATATACAGTACACAAGTAATTCAGTACACAAAATAATTAATAATAAAAGATATACCATAGAATAAAAGCACAATGAACTAATGAAAAAGTAAAAACCTCTTTTACATAAAACCTTTTAAAACCCCCAAAACATTATTCAACAAATAAAAAAATAACATTTTAGAAGTTATTAAATTTAGAAAGAGTACCTTTTAAACCTCTTTAAAAAGTTACTTCCTAATCCACACCTTACAAAGCTTCAAACATCACTTACTGCAATAAGTTTTAGAGAATCAAAGCCAAGTGTATTAATCTCAATATTCTTCAGGGTCTTAACCTGTGTCTGACCTTTCACCTCTTACCTTGTCTGTCTTGGGTTTCCCTGTGTTCTCTTCATTGTGTTTCTTCTCGACGACCTCTTTAAGCTTTTGTTCGTCCCAATTATCCATTGTGTCTGTGAGAGAATAATTGATTAAGAAAACATCAACAACAAACAAATATCATTTTGGCCAAAAGCTAAAGCAGACTTGAATTACAATCTGGTGGTTGAGTCATCAGAAAGTAGGTTCAACACCAGGTGGTGGCACTTGTCCCTCTTGAGCAAGATACTAAACATTAATTGCCTCTCTTCACCTAGGAGTAAATGGACATCTTTGAGGGTTGAATTGAAGATGTTGTTGTGCTTAATAAGCTACATATACTGTCATGGCTTAAGGTGCTGCATTCCCAAAACGAGGGTCAATATGGCTCAAGGTATTTGCCTCAATCAACAGATTTATTACTAAAGACACAGGGCATTTATACTTCTTGATAATCCTTGGAAACTACAAGTAAGAACCAAAGAATGACAACCAAGAGTAGGAAAAACTATCCAGAGGCAGACCATTGAAAAGACGCAGGGATGATATAGTGAAGATCACAGAACAGCCGAGGAAAAAGCAACATGAATGAGTCTGACAGAGGGCTACATCCTGCAGTGGATGGACGATGCCTTAGGTACAAGGTACAAGGGCAATGTCCATGTTGTTGATATCAAAGAGTTACTCACCGTTAGCAAGTTCATCTTCCCTGGAATCTTCATATAAATTCCTCTTGGCCGCTTTCCTTTCCACAGCCAGATCATGAGAGAATTTACACTTGTCCCCCTTGGTACAAGTACCCTGCTTAAAGAAGGCACATACCACCGACTTGGGGTCCACACCTGTAAAAAAGAGTGTTTGACATACCTGATCAGGAATTTAGCCAGAATTTTGAAATAGGGTGTCCAAGTAGCTCAAACAAAATACTTTTACATGGAAATAACAGATACATAAAGCAGATATCTAACACTCACAATAGAGTGCCAAAGGTCAACCAAACACCCTTTTGGCTAGGACAACAACTCTACAGGCTGAGGAATTGTATGGGATGGGTTCCCGCTGGGCTAAGGGCTCTCTCATTAGTTTCCCCCTCGCTGATGAACTGAGTGAAGTGGTACAAATTCAAACTGACAATCGAAGCAAAATTTAAGAAGTCTGCAAACAGACAACAATGCAGCACTCACACAAATGCACGATAATTCCATAATACACATCCAGAATGCGAGTTCTTGATACAAAGATGTCAAGGAAAAGGCACAAAATGAGCATTTTTTCATTTGTATTTAATTGAAGGCAGATGATTAAAGTGTGGTGGTGATATTGGCAGAAAAGAGCGAGGTGTACTGAAAGTAGCAAGGTTGGCCATGTTGGAATGGATAGTGGGAGTGCTGGTTTGACTAATCAAGCTGTACCCACCCTTAGCCACCTTCTGCTGGATAGCAACAGGTTTAAAGAGTAGATTCAACTCATCTTGCTCTTGCTTCTTCTTAGTCTTCTTATCAACCTCTTGATCTTTGGCCTGAAGTAGGAACAAGAATAGGGGTTAGAATCAGTACTTCAGGCAGGAGTGAACTGATACTACTTCTTCTATCTGGAGTGGTGTCCTCGGTCAATGATGTTATGACAGAGTTTTCCTCAGATCTCCCTGTCCCTTGTGCATGGATTGTAGATACTTCGTCTGCTGTCACAAAACTGCTAATGTATCGAATGATAAGCTACATGTGTATCTATTCAGAAAAAGGGGCTTCATACTTCACAGGAGTTGATATAATTTCAAGAATGCCTTTAAGGAAACAAATAAAGCAGGTGAACTTTTACCTGTCACTTCCTCCAGTTTCTTAGACTGATTCTTCTCTTGTTCAGAAAGAAAGATTGAGGGTGAGACTTTTTTTTTCTTAAACAGCAAAATGACACAGAATTAATTGTAACTTACCTTAGCCTTCTGATTGCCTTGCTTGACTTGTGTTGTGACGGTTTTTATGTAGTTTTGTGTCTTTGCTCCCTTCTTGTTTTTAAGTCCAAATGTCTTATCCTGAAAACCGACACAAAGTAAGTGATTATGAAAAATACACATAAACAAAGGCCCATTGTGACAATCTGTGAGTGATAAAGGGCTTAACCCTAGCAGTGCCATGTATTAAACATACGCAATGCCGTGCATTTTACGCTGTAAGTTACTACTTTTTAAAAATAGCAAATATTTCTAGAAACAATGACTGCAGTCAAGAGAAGTATGAGATCTACTCCTTTACATAGCACCATGTAATGGTTTACAAGGTGCTGTGGCGCAATATGCAGCCAATCAAACCTGGAACACCGGGGCGGACCCCTTGGACTCTTTTCGATAAGTGCACTGGGTCCTTTTACGTGCATTACACAAAACATGGGACCTACGGTTTTGTTTCATAATGGTCAAGTGTCTTGGTTAAGGACACAAGTGTCATGACCAGCTATCACTGGTGCCCAGCCGTTGCTTCGTCATCGTGATCGGTGTGTAGATGATAGATCGGTGGTGGATGTAAGTCAACGACTGTTTAAAAGCACACTGGTTACAGGCACTACAGCAAGTGCGCACGTTCAATCATGAAAAAACATTTTGCAGTTCCTATATTCTTATTGACATCGTTTATCGTGAGTACAATTAAATACTTGATGCTGCATCTTTGACGTATCGAGAATCCAGTCAGTATGCGATTTTCAAGCCATTTAGTTTGGTCTTTTTCTAATTTCGAGGCATTTTTTGTGGCTGGTTGTTGGGAAAATCAATAGCAAACTAATGAGTGTGTTGTAACACTCAGTGAGAACTTGTCCTGGGGCACCATTGCAATAGTATTCGACCGAAGATGTCAAACAAATTTTTTTAAGGAGTACAGCGCCCTAGTTATTGGATCTACTTCAACCCTACATGCGCCAGATAATTATGATAATGTAAAAAAAAAACTAAAACTAAATTAAAACAAAACTAAAAAAAGTAAAAGTAAAACTGTTCATAATCAACATTCGTAATTTCTTCTTAACAACCTTTTGGACTTTGTTGAAGGTCGGGTGCAGCATTTTTTCCACCAAAATGAGTACTGTTGCTTCCCTTCGTACATCCTACTCTCCATTTGTTTATAGTAAAAATGATTGCCCTGTTTAATAGCCAGACATTGACAACATACACTCACCATACACTACCATACTTTACAAGCAGATTGCAATAATGTGACGAAAGGACAAAACACATGACAATTGACATGACAAACACTTTGAAAAACATATTTTCCCTGACCTAAAATTGACATACATGTTTCTTAACAACCTTTTATGTTGTGTTTATACGTTTGCTTACCTCTATTAATTTGTCTTTTTTCTTCTCAATGTTTTTTTTACTCGGCTTGTCTGCTTTTTTGGGCGGCATTTTGTCACAATTTCAGGAAGAACCGAACTTCGCCACGATGAGTCAATTGAAGCTGGCACTCTTAAAACGCATGGTGGCGCGCACATGGTCGGGCAATAGGGTGGTGCTCCACTGCGCTTAAGTTGACTTTAAATATCAAATGGCCGGAAAGGAAACTAGATTAGCATTCAATCACGTACTACTAGCGACTGTTGCATGTTAGGTACCTTTTACAACATTTCATCACACTTTGCTAATTCTAACCACTGATAATAGAACAGCCTCTGCAATGGCGACTCGAAAAAGATTTAAAAAAAAGCGAATTCGAGTAGTTCATTACAAAGAAATCATATTTATTCATAATCTCTTCACAAATAATTAATATTCTTTAATTAGAAACAAATACAATTTAAACTCCAGAGGATTCATGACATAAAGGATAAAATAACCCATAAATGGTGGTCCAATTCGAAGTAAATATAATTGTCCGCCATAACTAACAAACATGTTAATTGATTGAGTAGTGCCCTAACTATTGAATAACACAATGTTAACAAACCAAGCAAGCATCGCTCAGTTTGTGTGGAAAAGCTTGCTGCTTCCCGCCTTACAGCAGAAGCACTCGGAGGCAAGCAGCCATGCTTGTCCACGCACACTGCGCGTTGCTTGCTTGGTTTGTTTACATACCCACTGTGAGTCGGGTGACTAGTCACTTGACTCTGGTCACCGATTGTCTATAGTTGGGCCAATCCTAACTACTTTTGGGGCAGACAATGAGTATGATATTAAGGGGGTGGGGTGGGGTGGGGTGGGGGTGGGGTGGGGTGGGGGTGGGGGGGTTTGGTGGGGTGGGGGTGGGGGGGTGGGGTGGGGGTGGGGTGAGGGACTGAATGAAAACTAGAAGTGTCAGTAAATCCATCAGTCTTTCTCAATTAAACCAATTCCTTGCCTAAACAAAAAAAGCTAATAGATTCACGTTCCAGAGTATTATGCAGCATTTTGTGGGTTGACTCAAGGGCCTTTGTGGGGTCCTGAAAACAATGGATTTTGTAAAACGTTATAAATTTCCTGACATCTTCATTCTTTAGTGGTGACAATGTACTTTGACCTTTTGTTTGAAATGTAACCAAATACCTGTGCATTTCTTGGACAAAAACAAAATGAACCCTTCCCCTACCCCATCCAAGACCCCCCTACCCTCCCCATCAAAGCACCTACCCCATCCAATAATGTCAAGTTAAACTGATCACATAGAAAAGAATTGGGTTTAATACATGATGCTCAACAAACTCATCCATACAAGCAAAGGAAAGAGAAATTTAAATTATTAGTGCTATCTTCCTCTCCTTCCTCTACCCCCTCTGGGATCAGTGGAAAAGCCTGGGCCCATGCCGTTTTTGGTGCTTCCTTGACCCATACCACTTCGATTCGGGTGAGATTGTTGGAAGTTACCCATGGGAGGGGTAGGGGGTCTTGCGGGTTGCTGTTCAAAAGCACTTTTGGGGTTCTGGTTGCCATTGGCTCCCATTCTCGGACCTGTCAGTGCAAAGGAGACGAGAAAATAAAAAACATCAATTCATAAAAGGCTAACATTGCAATTTAAAAATCACCAAATTATTACATTATTGTAAAATAAAGCTTTAAAAGGAGGTCAAATCTACCAGATGGGCCATGGCTAAAGCAAATAAATCACTGTGATCTGAAGAAAAGCATACACCTGTAGCACCAGAAATGCTGGTAAAATACATATAAAACAATGTAAAAGGCCAACATAATTAAATAAGCCCGAGTAGTCAAATGACATTGCTAAATAAATTGCCATCCTACCTCCATTATTGGGTGGTCTCCCATCACTTGACCCCTGCCCAGTTGGGGAATTACTACGCGCTTCCTGAAGACTCTAGTGAAAACAAAAGAAAAAATAACAGACCTTCATCATGCTGTCAACATCTGTCATGCTCCATGTGTTCACATGAAGTAGTGAATACTAATTCTCTATCTATCAAAGAGGGAACAGACTATTTTCTCCTGGGCTGTGTTTGATAAAGCCACATCCAAATCGGTGGCTACGGCTATGGCTGCAACTGTTACTAAGGGTGTTGCTAAGGGCGTACTATACTTCAACGCATGGCAACACCGAAATCTAACTGAGGCCGGAGCTGTAGCCGCTAATTCCAATACTGCCTTACATTGATTTAAATGTAAAAGAAAATAAGATGGCAACAACACAAAAAAAGACTAAAACATGAAACAAATGTGTCAGAAGAAATATTTTCTTCTAAGGTGGGCTTAAAGAAAATGCCCACATGCCCTTTTGGCAAGTAAAGGTTTTGCAGCCATGTTCTTTGTACATTGGTTAGGAAAAGATATCATGAGATCCAGAATGAGGCTAAAATCTAAAACAGACTGGTGCTGCGGATGACATTGCTCCCTCTATTACTATCTATGTAGTTACCAATGGGAACTACATGTACGTGATGATGACTGCAGTGCGGAAGACCTGATGGAATTCTTCTTTTAAAAAATACAACAAGTCAAAATTTGTCCGATGTTGACAAACTACTTACTACTTTTTGTTGAGCTATAAATTCAGCATTTGGTTCGCTCATGTTTGGAATTTCAGAAAACACCATGCAAAACCTGAGCAAGAAAGTAGTAAAAAGAAGTTCACATTTAAAACATTGTACATGGGAGCAGTCCTACTTTTCTTGCCTTTCACCTACATGTGGGTCTGGGTTCGAATCCTCACCTGCTGCTCCAAAACCTGAAATGTTGGTTTCACTTTCCATTC
>CM021531.1:20177733-20189132 GCA_010994315.2 Pisaster ochraceus
GGAGAAGGAAGTCCTGCACAGCAGAGCTACGAGCTCAACTAGACCCATTTAGGACTATGGTCACTCTATTAAGCTCCAGGTAACCATTTACCACGTCATCTTAATTGTTATCTTCTCTCATCAATGCCTCCAAGTCAAAAAAGGTTTTGGCACATTATTTCAAACAAGTCTAATTTTTATTTTGATAAGTTTATAAAGGAGTTTGATAAAAGATAAGAGTACGTTGCAAGAAACATCAATCCAGACCAAGGCTAGACCAAATTTAAAAGCATTTTGCCTTTCCCACCCAAGTTAGTTTTTGTCTTCAAGCGACCATAGAGCAAGGAACAGCAACGGCGAATTTGTGTCTATCTTCGACGCTTTTCTGTTTAATCTGTCTTGCTCAGTCCTGCTGATCGTGACACATTTATTTTGTGTTATCCTCGAATTTCAATGCGTGTGCTTGCCACAGATGTTGTTATGGTACGGTGCACTAAACAGTGTTTTCCAACTGCTTCTTTTTTGCAGTGAAGATTCAACGAGCGACAGTGACTGAAACACGAGACACGCAACAGCCGTTGGTCCAATACATCTGGCCTCCTGAAGCGTTCAAATTATGTCCCCCAAGATAATGGCAAAACAAGGAGTGGTTATTACAAGTCCACGCAATAATGTTTCAAATTGAATTTCGGAAATTATTCAGGGGAAATAATTATGACTCATGATTACATTTTACACTTCACCAAATTTGTATGAAGCTTCGTTCAGACACTGTATTAATCAAACATACATCATAGACAATGGATTTTCTTGTTAAATTTTATTTCATTTTTATATAGCTCTAGAAGTCTTCCCCCAAAAATTGCATTCAATTATGATTACTCAACCAAAATCCAAGAACAATTTTGTATAAAACCTCATACAACCTTGTATATACTTAGACTTCAAACTGGGTTTACTCAATCATTACTATCAATGATCATTAATTAATAAGTTTTTATATTATTAATAGCTGGATACATTCCGATCATTGTGTAGATTTTTATTCAGTTTTTATATTACTACATTTTCCAAAGTGCTGAAAACAATAATAAAAAAATGCCAAAGATGGAAAGAATCGCCAATGGGTTTCAAAAAGCTTTGTGTAAAGACTTGGGCGCTGTCCAAATGGACCTAGTTAAAATGGACCTAGTTCTCAAAAATAAATGTGAAGAAAAAGGACATCTATAATCTGGAAGAGCGCCAGGAGTCGATTTCACAAAACCCATCCTAACTTAGGACTAGTCCTAGGCAATGCTAGGAGATAGGACTAGTCCTAAGTTAAGACCAGTTACTGGTCCTAACTTCAGATAAGACTAGTCTTATCTCTTTGTGAAATCGACCCCAGGCCTAGTTTCAAAGAGCTTGGTAGAAAATATCCCTTATCAAAGTAATGTGCTAAGCACAATGTGTTTTCCAACTTTCTTGACTGGCAACCTGGTTTTAGATATTAAGCAACATTTCCTGTTATAGCAAACTTTGCAACCAAGCAGCTTCAAAACGTAGGTCCCATTGCAGATAGCAAGTTACAAGTTTCGAGGCCACCATGCAGCCATCTTGGTACTCTACATAAATCATGCTACTAATCTTTTGATTGTTAGGCCATGTCCGTATCATCTCATGTTGAAGTATTGTACATAGCCGTATCTGTAGCCCCTGTAGCTGATACAGCCTGATAACCCACTCTTCTCCAACCTCCTCTTCAGTGTGTTTTATACCTCGCCATTGAAGCCAGTTTGAACCAAATATTGTTGTGGTATGGTATCTAAAGGTACCCATCACTTCACTTGGAAAGCCCTTAAGCAAAGGGATGTCAATGCTTTAATATTACAAAGATGAGAAATTTCAGACATTTTATGTCTGCCTGGTGGCCTGGTGAAAAAACAGTTGTTTTTTCTTTCTTTAGAGATCTAGAAATCCTGCCCTTTGATCTGCTACTTTAAAACCCTGAGATACTGTTTCCATCATCAGCTCTTTGAAATGTAAACTCCATGGGTTACTAGAGGATGGTAATGCCAGCATTTCAACCTACCTCCTAAAATACTGGATCCTAGTTTCATGCTATGTGAATTTGTATAACAGGTAGTGTGATTGGTCCTCTTATCACTGGTTCCCTGACTATACCAAATACATCTGACCTGACAATAAGATCGGTGAAGTTTGCTTTCTGATGGATATACAGAATTTCATCATAAAAAAAGCTCAGGGATTTAGAGGTAGGGGAAAACAAGTCTTCAAGGTTTCTCTTACATGTACATGATGCTGCTTTAATACCAAGAGGTATAAAAAGGCACTGATTTTACTGTGCCTCTATTATACTCTATGGTCGAGTCTCTGTCATGAGACATCAGATTCAAATCAAAAGGCAGGTTCACACTTAACTCAAGGAAACAAACAATCGACTTTCAAGAAGGATCAAACGGACTTGAAACAAATTGTGAGCTTAAAATACAAAAAAGAAAGAAAAACAAGATAACGTAACAGATTCTGAAATCCTTGTTTCTTTGCATTGCTTCTTAAATTTCTGCAATCTTACTCTGGCTACAGAGTCCTGAATAAAATAGCTGTTAACTGCAGTCCGAAATGGTTACCACTCTGCAAAAATGTTTTTTAAAGCAGAATTTTCAACTTTCCTTTATACCTTTTCAAAAGAGAGCCAACTTTGGTTTTTACAAACTTTTAAATGAAAGATCATGCAATTAACTTTGGTCATTTATCTCACTGCTGGAGAGTTAAGTGGATAGCTGCATACTAATTACTCATGACCTTTAGTCATACCTTTAACCTGTGACCTAAAGAGTCTTATAAGCTATTAAATAATACACTAAACTGTATAATGGTACGGGCTAAGCATATGAGACATACAGGCCCCTCCCTAAAACGGAGCTCCTCCCCAAAATGGACCTCCTCCCTGTAAAAGTGTGAATGAACATAATATACAGTAATTGTACCCAGTGATTAAAAACTCTGAATTCAGAAGAAAAAGAGATTTTCAACACCAGATCCTCCTTCACTTAAATTTCCTTCACTTGGATAAAACCGTTCAGACAATTTCTTTAGAGTAGTCTCAGCGAGACAATATCAGAGACTTCGTACTCCCAAACAGATATATGGCACATCAACCTTAGTCTATGGAAGAGCTCAAGTTCAATGCTGTGCTTAGTGAAAGGGGATGGAAAGTAACATTTCATGTACAAACAGAAGACACTGTTTGGAAACATTTCCATTGAATTAGTGAAAAGCAGAAAATCTCATTAAGACCATTGCTTGTGTCTCCGTGGGTAGCACACAATGTGTGTGCTTGAGACCATTACACAGGCAACGCACGGAGAATTGATTGTGATCAAGTTTCCTTCACAGAGAGCAGAACCATTTCTGTTTTATGAGTTACCTTCTGAAGGTTTACTGATAATCATGTTTGCTTTGTCGGTCCTAGGCTAGAGCTGAAGCTCTGCTGTGTACCTCGTATGCAGAGAATGTGATCCTAAGAGCAGAAATGCTGTAATAAGCAGAGTCATAAAATGAGCTCTCTTGACAAGCCTTGACGAGCCAGTATGCATCCTGGATTATACAATGAATTGCAAAAAATGCAATCTTTGTAACAAATTGAGTGATTAAACTCTTTCCTGTCTACATACATTCCAATGACAATTCAAACTCAACTTGGATCTGATATTTCATAAAAAAGTGCATCCCCCACTACAAAAAACAAAAAGTAACCATTTATATAGTATTTACTCAAAAGGCATTTGTTCATTTAGAAAAAGACGCATAATTATATAAATTCATATGTTGCCAAACTTTGAGTTCTATGTGGAACTGTCTGGTATAATGTTAATAGAAGGGTTATGAGTATATTCTATGCTACTGATGCTTTTAAAGAAAGGCAATGAAATAGTTTGCTCAAAATATAAATTTTGGCTCTGGTCGGGTGGTACCATAAAGTGGTCAAACATTTGCACTAAAAGTTTGCCCGACCCATCTAAGAAAGAAACCTGTCACATGCCACAACCCACAGCTATTCCTTGTAAATTCTTCATAAAAACAAAACCCCCCAAAAAGTCGTACAATTCTGAGACACATGATTTCAAAGATTGAAGCAGATCATTTCAAAGATTGAGACATCCTTGAACAAAAACAAAAACAAAAACGAAGTTGTTCAGTGTTTGTAAAAGGCTGATCTAATCCTCTATAGCAAACTTTGGTTGTGTCTTCCGGTGTCATGACCAAGATGGGACAGCGTAACAGGAAGACTCTATACCATGATACCACTCAACCACTTGGAACATAACTCTCTCTAACTCTCGATACCACTTATGACATGACGCCAAAGACAGGATTGTGTCGGCAAATGCTGGGGCCGTGCTCATCATAGTCTGCCTTTGTGTGACACACTTGGTAGAACTCAGGCTGCAGAATGGGAGGGAAGAATTCAAACTGGTTAAAATTGTGAACAAAATTAGGTCAGTTACAACATCTGGGTTCTAGAGCAAGACTCTAGACCATAAATTGCTTCTTTTAACTGTTTAACCAAGGTGCATAAATGGAAACCTGTGAGGGCTGAAACATTTGTGGGTTCTTTAGAGTATGCCTGATGAACGAGGATGATGTTGTAAAACACAGTGATCTAGCTACTAGTATATGTGCACTAAGTATTAATTCATTATTAATATTATTATTAAAATCTGTAGATGGCATATTGTGCAAGCCACTTCTGATTGATTCTGTGAGGGAGAAAGACACTTTTTCAAACACAACGTTCCTCTGATGTCAACTTCACTTGATTCAGCGAGGAGGGAATGACTTGTTCAACAAAA
Source organism: Pisaster ochraceus (assembly GCA_010994315.2). Lineage (NCBI taxonomy): Eukaryota > Metazoa > Echinodermata > Asteroidea > Forcipulatida > Asteriidae > Pisaster > Pisaster ochraceus. Next base: position 20,182,569 of record CM021531.1, read on the forward strand.
AGAGTTTTCAAAGGCACAGTTCCTAAAAATGGCTGGTACTCAGTATTTCTATTAACTTTAACATAAACCAGAGTGTAATTGATACACTATGCACCGGGAAACCAACTAAGTTTGATAATAATGTCGAGTGAGGATTGATTACTTACTGTTGAAGCCAACATGCTTCCACCAAACCATACAGCAAATCGCTGCATGTGATGTGTGATAACCTGGGCTTCAATTGGCTTGGGCTGTTAAGGTGAAGACATAACGAGACAATCCGTTTACATTCTGGTTATACATTCAACCCTTTAGAGATATTTGTTTCTGTTAAATCATCATAATACGCCCATACATGGCTAGAATTGTTGATTTTTGTACTGTATTTTTTTCAATAAAAATGCCTAAGAAACAGAAACAGAAATTCTGTTTTGTTTTACAAATGTAAATAGTATGTTAACATGGGAAACATTGGCAAATGTCAATTCTGGACATGACTTTCACTATGACCTCTTAGGGTGAATGGAAGTAGGTCCAATCCTGCAGCCATCTGCAGCTGCTAGGGGCATTTGGTACAAACCGCTTTTGGCTGCTATGGTCTCCAAAGGGTTAATTTTATACGAGTCCATGTAATAAAATTGAAAGCACACAGAGAGAAAAAATAACCCAGCTTTGGGCAATTCCGTGATTTCATGACATAGACCACAGATATCCGACCACAGACATCTGGTCATCTGACTGATTTGTGTGACTTGATGCATTGACATTTTGTTATTGACTGTAAATTGTTTGTTACTGGACCAAACTGGAGTTTTGCTGAACAGCTTCAATTGCAAGACTTTTCACCAATTTAAATGTAAAAATTTGTTTAAATTGTATTTACTTTTTTTCTTTTAATCAAGAAAGTTATAATAAACTTTCGTTTAAGCCACTGAAAAACAAAAAAACAAAAAAACTGCCAACGTTTATTAAAAAGGAGTTCAAATGTACAACTTGGGGCTCAATAACAGCAACCATGTACAAACAATCTGTGCTTTAATACTGCACTGCTCACCACCTAATTCAGTGATTCTAAGCACATGGTAAGCAGAACAATGCAATCGGACCCTAAATGTTACAAGTATTTTGTGCATTGTGCTAGGCATACAGAAAACTGTTTTATCTGTCAAATTCATTCAGAGAACAATTTCTCAATTTGGGGTCTTTCGGCAACAAACTTAGCAATACAACTTTAAGGAGTTGGACAATCAAGTCTTAAACTGACAAACCTTGATTCTTCCCCCGCTAAGCTCTTCACTGATCTTGAGGCGAGCATCTACTATCCTCTTCACGTCCCTCTGCAATCTACGTCCAAAGTCACGGAACATTGTAGATCCTCCTGACAATACAATATTCTGTCAGAGGAAAACACAACGACAGTATGTCATAATTTTTGAGTCACTTGAACATCCATTTTAAAATGCACACAACAGAGAAATGTGTGTGTGTTGGGCAGTGTCCAGAACATGCAAATATCTTTGGATTCTCATGTACATCACTTAAAAACATGGAGCAAGCAAAATAATGTATTTAAATGGGTTCAAACAATGAAACATTCATAAAACATGCATTTTATTGACAGTTTCACTTCTGCCACTCCAGTGATTCTCCTGGATAGAGCCAGAAATAAAAAAACTTGTTTTCAGTAGAGAGCAGACCCTTCTCACTGACAGCAAACTTCTACAGCAATGCTGAAGGTCTGCCATGCTGGAGTACTTCCAACATGTAGGATATTCATGCATAGTGTGCTGTCCAGAATTGCCCTTTGTAGCACACGTTAGTACAGTTCTAGAAACAGTTCTAGAAACGCGAGTGCGTGACTCCAGCATGGCAAGCAATAACAAAAGTGACATCATATGAGAAGGGTCTTTAAGAGAGTCCAATATCACTTTACCTTGTATAGTGGCCTCCTGACATCAATGGGGCAATTCTGAATCACCACATCAACCGTCTCTGAGATTGGAGTTGTGAAGTCAGGGTTGGAGAACTACAGCAAGACAAAACCATCACACAGATTGGAATGTAAAACTTCTAGGGCTCAATGTCAAGACAATCTCCACTAGACCACATGTCTTGTAACTCACAATTACTGGACAGGAGATATTTTAGGGTACACCATGCCCCCATACCGAGCACAAAGTGAAAATGAATTGGACTCAAGCTAGTGGTTAAGAAGTTTATTAACACAACCTCCTTAAATGCACTTCCTTAAAGTATTCAGCCAAGGAAAGAATGCTGTTTTGAATGCTTTGCTTATATATCACCGATAGATACAAATTCTATCAAATTATGCTTCACTTTTAAGAGGTCAACTCTATTTTGCAAGTTTAAGACATTACTTAAATGGTGACTGTATATATTTAATATAAAACCTTTGATGGTCTTCAAAAAGACTCTGCTAGGGTCGAAATGTCAGACCATTAACTATTTGTTTGCTAAAAATAAGTTTTAATGAGATTCATCCTGTGAGTTCCTGTCTTTACAATCCATACCTTTCACATAAAGGTCACAACATAACTTGACTGTTACAATGATAATATTGCAAGGCTGTGTTATATTGCGGGAATAATTTTTGCAAAAATAGTTAATGGCCTGACTTTTAGACCCTAGCAGAGTCTTTCTCGAAGGCTAAATGACAACACAACACACATAAACAGGTATACTGGTGTAACAGAAGCAGTCAAGTGGGAGTACATAACTAGAGAGAGAGGCAGAAAAAGAAAAAGAAGGGATGAACAATGAAGGAGACAAGGTGGAGGGGGGGTTAGAGGGAATGGGCTGGCTTAACCGCAAGAGGTTTTAAACACAAAAGACGAAGAATAATACAATAAAAAAAACTGACCTCAGGATGGAAGAAAACCTCAGGTCCAAGGAAGCGCTCATACCCAACATCCACAGAGAAAGGTTTCTTGGTGATGGCGTTGATTCCCTCATACTTCTTCATCCACTTGGCTGGATCCGTATCATACTTTGTAAACTCCTTTGCTACGTCTGGACAGATGTAACCCCATCGCTCCTGTCAAACAAATCACACACAACAATTCTTCATTTTTTGGCATAATGATATTTAAAAATGGATGATTGTTCTCTTCTGAATTCTATGTTGGAGTTACACAAAGAAAAGAAAAGAGAAAAAAGTAAGAACCCCCCCCCCTCCTGCAACATCAACAAAGGCAACTGGACAATGTTTCCTGTTGGTCTAGAGATTTTTATCTCTAGACCAATGGGAAACACCCTTCGTGGTGTTATTAAAGACAATATACAGACTCCTCTCATCACCATATACAGGAAAAACTGCTGAAGTCTCAGGGTTTCACTCCCTGTTTTAAAGTTCTTAACTTTCAAGACACTTTGATGGCAAAAGTTAGTCAGTGAAGAAATCCTACAATCCAAGCCTGTTATTTCAGTCGGGGGGGGGGGGGGTAGGGTGGGGATTATGCTTTTTAAAAACAGTCTTAAACAGTCTGATAATGATCTCAGCTTGATGGTGTAATGCAGGTGCTTTTGTTATCAACATTTCTAACCAGACTAAAATCAACTCCCAGTTAACAAATATCACCTCACTCCCAAATTTAACTTAGATAACTAGAATTAATTTAACCATAAACAGGTATACACTAGATTCACTAAATCTTCAACAGGTACTCTTAAACTGACCTTGATTGCCTTGGCCGTCTCCAATGACTGCTCTGGCGGGATACTACTTTCCCGCTCACGTAGAATCTGCTGTACAAAGTAAGTAATATCCCTCCCAGCTATAGGAATGTGCTTGATGCAACTACCGATGACGTAGCCTTCTGCCTGCATGAACACAAATACCCCAAAATAAATAGTATGGCAATCCAATCCTGCCCAATCTCCCGAATTTAGTTTGCATTTTGAAGGATTCACTAACAGTCTGTTTTCACTCATACAATCTTGGGTATAGAAAACCTTCTCAGTTCAAGATTTCATGGCATAGATGTAAGTTTGAATTATGCATTGAAAATCAAATTGAAATGAAATCAACTAGACATTCAAAACGGTACCAGAATATTAGCCATGACAATTCCTTGCAATTTTGTTTGAGAAAATGTTGGTTTTTGATGGTAAGATTTGACTTACCACAGGTATGACGTGAGTGACACCATCTCCACTGTCTATGACTGTTCCTGTCAACGTACGCTCACCGACCTGACGTGACGTCCATGATGCGGCAAGAGCAAGAACCGCCTGTAGGGCAATACATGATGAGGTCAGTACAAGGTCAAAACTCACCTCTTGGTACTTTGGGCACATTGCATTCAGGTCAAAATAAGACAATTCTTCTACAAGGTCATATCTTGTAAGGTCATTAAGGTCAGACCTCATTAAGGTCAGACTTCAAGTTACTTTTTTATGTGCACATTCATCCATTATGGCTTGCTTCTGATGACAAAGCAAAACTCAACCATAGTCTAATAAAAGATTATTCAAAGCGGCGTCTCTGTAAGCAATGACATTAATAAATGCCTTACTATAGCACTTGTGTAGAGAAAGAAAACATCAGATAACAGGAAGGAAATGTATAGAGAACATCAACAGAGCATTTCCTGTTGCGTTAACACACTGATACAAATCAGAACAAAAAGCTACAACGTGTCAAAGGTGAAACAAAATGTAAACATTTAACTAGTCAGCTTATCCAGGAGAGAAAGACTTCCATAGGTAGACAGCAAGCTAATGAACCATTTCTTTACACATCGGCACGTCAACAGTTTATGTACAAAACAACTCTTAAGGATTTGGGTGTAGTTCTACATGTTCAGGTTGGCTTTAGTGGTCTCTTTGACCCTGTCTAGACCCTCAGTTTGAATCCCGCTTCAGACCAGAGCCTAGCATGTGGTTTGGGTTTTTCAGTATTTAAAGCAGTTATTTCTTTAGTATCTACACTTCACATGTATCTGCAGGCCCAATGGTTACAGTGCAAGGCACTTTGGAAAACTCCTTGGTTTCATTACCAGAAAGATATAATACTACTACTAATAATATTTGTATTTTATACATCTTCATACCTGAACGGCTATGTACAGTCCTGGAACATTGAAGGTCTCAAACATGATTTCTGCTGTGTACTCTCGATTCTCAGGCGTGTTGAGTGGGGGTTCCGTCTACAGGAAGAACCAGAAAAAGTAAGATCAGTAAGGCGGAGACAAGTTGAGAACAAAGGGGATACATTTATAGATCTCTATCATTCAGAACTTCAAACAGTACAGAGATGATAATGCAGGAAGATCTGTTGCAACTAGCATGATTATTTAATTTGAGTTTAGCTCTTTACTAATGTCTGCTCATAAATCACAACATAGACCATGTGACATGTGACATCACGTTGGCAAAAAGAGCAACAGAGCCAGAAATTCCTGCAGGAATGATTTCTACACAGCTCAATGGAAGAAAACATAAAATCGATGGAATTTGCCCCCATACGATTTTTATCACATTTTTACATGAAGAAAGGGGGCACATCTTAATAATTGTTCAGCTGTTATTTTAATTTTTTTGTATACAATTCTTGGTTTAAAGTGGCTTTAATAATTGATACAAAAAGTAACATTTCTCGTGACCTGTGCTAGTAATTTGCCTGCCAGAAAATGCCCTTGAATGTACAAGGTCACTCTTTTCATCAACAAGACGTCATGTTTAATGCAGTTCATGACCTGTATTCTTAAGTACAGGTACTGACCGCTAGACTACAGAGAGGTCAGCTTGATTCATGTACTTCACAATAGGTACTGTTAGTGTAAGCTACATGTACCATTTTTGGTAATAAGGATGAGGCTGAAGAGGTGTCACTGTGGCAACGATATATTCAAAATGTTCTGAAAATAATACCGCTGGCAGGCACGGAAAACTTTTCAGACTACTGACATGGAGTGGTAAACTGACCCTTAATACAAGCTTGGAACAAAATCAAATTAAAGGTTGGTTTGTGTGAGGAGAGCTTTAAGAGAAACAACTCACCAAGAGGAAGTAATGATCTTCTGGCTCGGCTCGAAGATATTTGAAGATAGTCTGTTCTAAAAACCGTTCCATCAAGTCCCAGTCATCGACGATACCATGACGCACAGGATACTGTAGATAGAATGAAATCATTATCAAGAGGTGATAGTAAACAAACACAAAAGCAACCAACCCACACCCCACAATGCCACAACAGTAGCATTTGGAGGTACACACACATGCTGATGTAGAGAGTAGAGCCATAGGCCACAGTGTTTCAATGAGAGTGGTAAGCCACCAGCTGGAAGGTAGAAGGTTCTCATCCTTGGTCAATTTCTGCAGTGGCAATCTGTGGCAGTGATTAACAAGCATGCAAATACAATGACAGGAAAGTGTGGCAGGGCTACTTCACCGTTGTGTGCATAGCAAAATGGCAGATTTTGAGGCATCTTGGAGTATGCAACAACAGTAGGGTTAACCACATTTTCAGTGAAATCTGGCATATAGCAGAACTGAGACTGACCTTGCAGGCATAGTTGGGCTTATCAATTGCCTCATCACCGATGAAGAAGTCCAAGTCATCTA
>CM021531.1:20195541-20205672 GCA_010994315.2 Pisaster ochraceus
CTTCTTACACAAAATAATTAAAAGGTTTTTTTTACTGGCAGTAGTAGGATTCAGGCCCTCGCCGTCGAAATGCCTTGTGTCTTAAATCGCTTCCTGTCAGTTCTGTTGGGAATTAAAATATTGAAAATTTAGTCATTTTTATTTCATCAAAATGTGTGTTTTTTAAAACAAAGTCAGATGTTATGTAGATGGTCTGTGTTACTGTCGGTTTGATCAATTTGTCCACATATTAATTCCTTACTAAGTCTCCATTTGATACTCAGTCTGCGTTCTTGGCTTGTGATGAGTAAAATATTTGCAATTTTGATTAAAATCTGAATCTGTTACATAGCTGCCCTACGTTCCCTAATTGTCAAACAAACATGACAAAACGCACTGACAATTTGACTGCATTTATAGACCATTATCCTGATTCAGTCGACGTGCTTCACAAAACAACAGCACCAGACACCCCCAACATGTTTCTATTATTAATTTACACTTTATGAATAGTTGTTTACCGTCAATGAACAGCCGTCGTGTCACCCCGGAGATGTTCAAATGCACTAAATGCTACTCGCTTTACTGGCAATGGATTAGTGGGTGAGTGCGCATCGCTTCACGCTGTTCATGATTGCTTGCTGTACGAATGAGGCTGTGGGTTGGTTGAAAACTCAGTGGGGAATTATTGACGGCTCCACGGTGGTGCAACACGGCTAACAGCTGGAAAGAAGAAGCACCTGGCTTCCCCCTGCATGCAGGCAGAACCTGTGACGAAATCTACTTCATACGTGACGTGTAAACTACATCCAGGACAACACAGTTTGCATTTTCAAACGCGAAGCAGACGACCTCATAATCAACGTAAGGGTAACCTCAAGCCAACATCGGCTTGTATCGCACAGCGGCTTGTATCATTTTGTTGGTGCGCACATACGTTTCCCGCCTTTTTCGTGAATGTTTTGTGGGAGATGTTGTCTGCACGTGGATGGCCAGTGTGATTTGTTGCTCCTATCAACACGGAAATCTTACTCATTGGAATTACCCATTTGGATTATACTCATGGATTCAGACGCTGCAAGACTCTAAATACGTTCATGCACGACAAAGTGGGAGACAGTGAAGCTGTTGACTAAAGGTAAAATTTACACTTTAATTCACCAGATTCTTTGCAGACTACGCAATTGATTTAGGCTTCAATCAGACGTTTTGTATATTTTGAGTGAAGACACCGTGCCTGTACTCTGCGATGTGATAACAAAGTGATATGGTATTATTTATTAAACTTCTCATTCTAGAATTTTTTATTAATGAGTCATAATAATTATCTACTGAGGCCTGACGCTTTATGGTAGCTGCATTAAAACATCAAGCGATGCACGTCATTATATTTGACAAATAAATGATTCAGTGTGGCATGCTTTTTTTTGCAAAAATTGTTAATGAGAGTCTTTTAGTATTTGAGACAGACTCTATTAGGGTCAAAACGTGAGGGCAATTAACACTTTTTGCATGCATTCGATAGGTCATTTTGGTTGGAAAGGCCTAAGTCTAATTATATTCAGTAAATACCGTTTGCAATCATGTCGGCCATACGGCAGGAAATGTTTTAAAATGCCTAAGACGGGGAAACAAATGTTGACTGCAGTGCCCCTCTGTGGTATGATTTAGTTTAGTTTGCGTATAAGGAGGCAAGACTCATCTCGTTGTGCGTAATTGCCAACCATGAGAGGATCTAGGAAATGTCGTTGCCCAAATCCAGGTCGTAACAAACCACACAGCCTCTGTGTTTGTTGTTTTAGAATTGCTCGTAATTAGAGGGTTTAAGTAGGTGACTTGAGAAAATTGACAGGGACCCGTGGTCATGAATGGATGGAGAGAGATAAATATGTTTGATGGATGAGGGAAGGACAATCCAAACGAGGGCAGGGGTTGCGTACTATTTAAAGGCGAACGAAATCTCACATTTTAGGTCGGAGACTGAGATCATCGACAATGTCATATTCTGATGTACAATATCACGTCACATAAAAGGCGTACCACTCATGATGGGGGTGGGTGTGTATCGAGGGTAGTAGCTACCTGAATTCTAGCAATATACCCCCGTGTACTGGTTTTACAAAGTTGTCTTCAGTATAAATAAAACGTGTGAATCAACAGGTTCCCTATACAAAACCAAACGTGACCTATGATGCCTATATCAATATATACGCAGTGTTTTTCTCAACCACTCTATCGATTCGCTCTGACGGTTTATAAAAATGAATTCAGAATAAGCATTATCACAAACGGTACTCGCATGCCTAGGTGTTTCTTCTATTAGTAAATAACGACAAAGTAAACCATATGACAAATTATTATAACAAAGTGAGGTTTATATTTCATCGCTTGTCTCGTGCAACGGAGCATGGACGGAGTTCGTTCGTAGCATGCAGGGTGCCCAGGACAAGGGACCTTTATGGCACTATGCTTTCATACTTCGACTAACCACCCGTACACAGATACTTTCATCTGTGATCTGTACCATTGCCATTTATTTGAAGCAACCCTTGATTGAAAGTACCTTATTGGAAAATGTGGCATTAAGAACCGTGATTATAGTACAGTACTGAAGTTAAGGAGAAACGGATTACAACAGGATATCAACGTCCCGTATGTGTCCAATGGTCCTTGTCAGGAAGGGCCTTTTTTCTTTGGTAAAGGGCAGCTTTATGAGGGAAATGTCAATTTATGCTGGCATTATTTCAGGGGCACCATTGCAATGACCGTCGGGTGAAAAGAGAATTGTTACGCTTTGCCTCTTTGAAACACTCAACATTGCTCAGCATAGACTTAACGGGAACGGGTTACAAGCTATGTGTTTATGTTACACAGATTTAACGGAAATGGGTTTCCAGCCATGTAATTATTTTACACAATGGGAACGGGTTGCCAGCCATCTAATTATATTACACATTGGGAACGGGTTACCAGCTATGTATGTATATTGTTAGAATGAACGAAAACGGATCACCAGCCATTTTGTGTTCATGTTACACAGATTTAAGGAAAATTGGTTTCCAGCCATATAATTATTTTACACAATGGGAACGGGTTACCAGCCATGTAATTATACTACACATTGGGAACGGGTTACCAGCTATGTATTTATGTTGTTAGAATGAACGAAAATGGACCACCAGCCATTTTGTGTTTATGTTACACAGACTAACGGAAATGAGTTGCAGTCATGTGTTAATGGTAAACAAACTTAGCAGAAATGGGTTACCAGCCATGTATTTATGTTACACAGACTAGACGGACTCAACGGGTTATCGTCCACGTATGCTCACTCTGTTTCAACTTTTGCCCAACTACTTTCCGTTTAACAGCTCTAAACGAAACTGATACGTCGGTCCATTTTGCATGATCTCCCAAGCGCAGGAATATCTCGCGAAAATACAATGTAATGTGTATTAATTGTAACTGGTTCCCTGCTAAGTTGCTAAGCAGATAAGATAAGATGACGCATTATAAATCCCTATAGACTTGTTGCTGCGGATGTCTTCGGACTGTGCAGTTGCATACAAGCGGAATATTAAACAAGATTCTTGATAGCTTATAATTTTTATAGGCCCAGCTAGTGCACTGAACGCTATAGTTTGTAATAAACGATTTACACCGGTAACACATGTACGTGTTATAAACAATATCGATTTCATTTAGTTTTGATTGTACCTGATAGTTTGTTTAGAATCTGTCACAACAAGGACTCAATTTCATGGCTCTGCTTACCGCGGAATTCTGCGCTTACTGCCCGTGTGCTTCAGAGGGCGTTCACAAGGCGCCGTAAGTACAGAATTCCGTGGTAAGCAGAGCTATGAAATTGGACCCGGATATCACTTGGATGTCAAGCATTATTGCCATGCACTTTGTGTTTTGTGTGCCAAACATCATTGACATAAATTGTGTGAGTTTCTTCCTGTCATGCATTATTGTCATGCACATGTCATCTGCCATAGACAAACACAATTTCCGTCTATAGACCATACCACATCGGGAGCTATTGCGAACTTCTTTACCAAACCATTGTAACTTACACACTGTTTTTGTGTGTGAATCATCCACATTAGACATACCGTGTATAAATAGGTCAATATTATTTAATTGTTAAACGGACTAATTAATGCGAGGTTCATTAATCGCGAGTCGATCCAAAGCGGTGGCTGTACAGCGAGAAATTAAAATAGTGACTGGCTAGAGTTGCTCACGTGTAGGCGCGTTTACGCCGTTGTGGTCTGGATGGGGGAAGTTGATTCCAAGCAGATTGTTTAAAAAAATATCTTGCAGATGTTAGGAATACGACTTTTTGATTAAATATTTCGTCATAAATTAAACGAAAACACCTCAAGTTGAAAAATTTCTCAGGATAAACCTTAAAATTATGTCATTCTTGTATCAAATAAAATATAATATTTCTTCTCAGCAACAGATGATGATTACAAAGCAATGTGTTTTAAAATTGTTTGTTCATTACATCCAACTGACCAAGTACATCACCCATTGAGAACGGTGACTAAAAATACAATCATGCAATTACCGTAATGCTGCTAATTATGATCGAGATGGTTTGGTGTCACTGGAATTGCTTGCATTGGCTTTCTATAGTACCCCGGTATAGTTAAGACACCTGCTTTAGAAGGCAAGGGGGTCGATGGTTCCGCATTCTTGAAATATTACATACAACGTACTACATTTTGGCACCATATTGAGCACCAAATGGGCCCCTCTTGGCACCGGGCATGCATGCATTGCAAGGCTATAAAGCAGTAAAAACATCCGTTCTAGAATGTGAAAGGTCGATGGTTCGATTCCTACCCGAGGTCATCTGTAGTTTTTCCCTCGGGAACGGAGCTTTATCACCTGAAGTCCATACAGGGCAAACCAATCTTTGTTTCTCGTGGTTATTGGTTGTTATTAAAGCAAGCTTTCCAATACTTGTTGGGTTTGCCTCATTATACCAAAAACTGCACGTAAATTCCTCATTAATGTTTTTATATCTAGATACATTACCATAGTCAAAGCGTTTTTGAATTGACCATATGCTGCAAAATGTTTATTGTAAAATAATCCATATGTTATACCTGGGTCCCCTTTCCTCCCAGCAAAACGAAAGATACAGACCTATTAAATATCCAATTCAAAAAAAGAGTTCTCGTTTTCGCATTTCGATCCTAGCAAAGTCTTTCTCAAAGGCTAATTGACAACCCAAGAACACACACAAAATACTATACTTGTGTATTGTATTGAGAAAGACTCTCCTAGGGTCGAAACGCCAGGCCATTAACAATGTTTTTGCATTTATTATATTATAGGTCCCTTTGGCTGGTATAAGCAGTTTCCAACAGCTAGTTCTATTTTCTCACAATAAAAACATCGAATTCGTTAAGAAAAATCCACGTGTGTACTGAACGGACAAAGGAAATACCCGTGGGTTACAGTGCAAGGTACTACAGAACCACCCTTTTAAAAAATTGACAGCATTTTTCTTTCTTTCTAGAACGACTGTGCAGTATAGCATCTCTTGGTTTCCTTTCATATTTCCAAGGCAGGTCAGAATCTGCCGATCATGCAGACAGAGGTTTTACTGAAAATATATAAATGTATTATTATAAATCACTATTATATTAAATGGGGCAAAACATGCTGAAGGCCATTCGCCCTATATATAGAAACGTCACTATAAAGATCCATTATTTTGTTTCGTATTATATTCCCGATTTACTGTTTATTACATGTTGTCTTTTTTCTAGGGTGACATTTTCAAGCTCGAAAATAAAAAATAAAAACATCAAGGCAAAACTTGCATTTTTAACCATGGCGTTAAGATGGGCATCAGTTTTTTATATTATAAATACAAAGCAACAGCCTGCTTTCCCTATGCAAATAACCCGCAGAAGTAACACCGCTTTTTACGCTGGTGGGTATTTTTTGTATGAAGACTGAGGATAAGTAAAATAACGCACACGACTAGGTTTATCCCATTCCTTACTTAATTGATAATAAAATGTGTTAAAAAGATGTGAGCAGGAGGTTTTTTCAAATTTAAAAATCTTCAAGAAATTTATTTCTGTCGTCAAACGATGCCAGTGAACCTTTTAAAAAAGGTTCAAGCCTAATGTACAAATAAGTACGAAAACAATCGTCTAACACTGTTTGCTGTATTTTTTTCGCACAGTTGCAATGTATAAACAAAACATACAAAAGTGTTTTTGTACAAAGAATCACCATGATATTCATTATTCAAAGGTGCTGCATATTGAATTTTCCCGCAACAACTTTGTGCATCAAACTCTTGAACCGCCTTATGGTAAAGTAATGACTCCACAAACACGCCACAAATCTCGGCCTGTAATAGCAATTTACTTTTGTTTACAAACACCGACCATCCATTTTGTATGACGGGCGGCCTTGAATATTGCAAAATGCATAAATTGGGTTGGTAAAAAAAAATCTGCATTTTTAAATGGAAGATTTAAAAAACAATTTTATGAAGAATATGCCAATGAGTAATTTTTAAGGGGAGTAGCACAAATGAATAATCAGAGATATGGATAATTTGATAGCAGATAGCATTAGGTGTATTAAATGATAACTATTGATGGTGTTTTCTGCAGTTAATGCTACACGTTGGTTGGCAAAACTCGCGTCATATGACGTCCCAACAAAAAATCTATTTCAGAGCTGCTTAAGCACAAAAAGTAGCTCAGCACAAAATTGTGTTGCTATATCAGAACAAGGTTACCATACTGTATCACACGTACCGCCTATAGCTGGTTTCCTGCACAATTTTGCTCTGCAGAAATGTTAAATTCACAAATTTCTATGAAATTTGGCCCTGCTGATTGTAATCGTGATCGTTTGAAGAAATTATTGTTAAGTTCTATAGATTGGGTTAAAGGTTACAAATGTTTCAAATCGTTCAGGGAAAGTAACTTTAAAATAATGTGCACCTTTAAGTATAGAGAGCAATTTTGTCAGCATTCTGAGGTTCACTTCAAAGTCATTACTGGACAGTTTGGCTGGAAAAGATACAATTGCAAGTAGAGCATGCTGAGACTTACGTCTGGAGCATCAACTAAAACCCTTGTTTTGAAATATAAAATTAATGTTGTAGAGTTCTCAAATAAACGAAATCTCATCCAACTTTCGATAGTTTTTAACCAAATTCCCTCATCTTTCTAGTATAGTAACAAAACTGAATGTTAAAAATGACGAGAACTTCTCTTCATGACAACATTAACAATATGCCAAGTCAGTGCACAATAATTTATAAAACGTTTGTTTTCTGTCAAATTGTGGAGCTCCATTTTGAATATTTACAGATCAGTACTAATACTTTAACTAAGTATTTGCATAAAAAAAAAAAAAAACAACAACAACAACAAAATGTTAGCTTTATCATGAATGCATTTACTTAAGCCCTTTGATCAGAAATTATGGATGCATTTGTTACAATACCTCGTAAGAATCTGACGTCATAACAAAAATGTACAATATACTACAAAGACAAAGTTTTTCTCAATGTAAAATGCCGGTAATCTTCTCTGTAGGCATTATGCTTTTTGCTTGGCCTTTGTTTAAACCACGATGGCTGGGAGTAACACGGTCGGGAAGATTATTTTAATGAAATACATGTATCTAGCAGAGAAAGAAGAAGAAGTAAAAAACAACTTCAACATAGTGCCCGAGATTTGTATTCGTTTCACCGGTGGGGATTTGCACATACGGCGTCACCATGTATCCTGATATTGTCCCAGCTTGACACTTGAGTGTCTCCGCGCTCCGATCTCAGAAAGGATGCTGCCATGATAAGTGAAGATGATACAGCCATAGGAGGAGCATATTGGCAGGACGCTGTATACTTCATTGCCTTTTATACGGAGAAGAGAGGAGGTAAGTGTGTAAGGTGATATCGCTGCTTATGACGCGCTGGCAAGGGTTTCTCTGTTGGGGCTATACAATAGCCTTGTAGCAGGAGCCAAATTTCCTATGTAGAGTTACAAAGTTCATGTGTTCATTCGTTTGGAATACTGTGATGGAACAAGCAAGGACGTATAAGTGTGAGCTTCGTTAATGAGTTATAGTCAGTGGCGACCAAGCTACATTATTATTTTTTAATCTCTAGATTTTGATGGGCTTTGATCTGCAGCCCGAACAAGGTCGAATTGCTCTTCAGCAATTCAGCTGTGCTGACCAGCTTCAAGTGACCGGGATGGTTTTCAAGTATTAGTGATCCAAAAAGCATTTGTCTTTACGGTTTCGAAAAAGTATATGAGCTTTTTACGGTTGCGAAAAAGTATATGAACTTTACGGATTCGAAAAAATACATGTGATTTACGGTTTCAAAAAAGTATATGAGCTTAACGGTTTCCAAAAACTATTTGAGCTTTACGGTTTCGAAAAAGTACATGAGCTTTACGATTCTTCTGCATTATGCAGGTGCCCATCCGGAAGTTGCCCATGGGCACGGAAGAAATGAGGAAAAATACATGTCATGGCTCGATAAAAGTATTGCCTGAAGAACAAATCTTTTAAACATTCACTGAGTATCATGCCACCCTTGAAGGAAATTACCAATTTAATGAGATTGAATCCGCGGAAAAAACTGAATGCAGGAGCAAGCGATGGACCCTCCATTGGGAATGAATGTGTCTATACAACGGCACACAGTTACACATAAGAACATCAACATTCTGTGACTCCACTTCATTCTAAGACTCATGCTTTGACGACTGGAGAAAAAACAATCATCAGGGACATTCTGACTGTTTGCTATTACAACTTTACATGAGACTCGCGGTTTAAGAGTCCTTGTCAATTCCCCCCTTTCATTATAAGAGATTTGTAAGAATTATTCTGCAACCATTTGTAAGTCCCAGCTGGGATTATGTACAGGAAAGACGTCATTTTTGCACGGTACGGAGGTGGATTTAGAAATCCCAGAACTTTCTACACAGATCACAGTCTTAAAGTCTTTTGCGACATGCATTTGAAGGCATTTGATTTGACTATTAAAGGTGCCATAATTGTCTGTGTTCCTGAAACCAGTAAAGAGTCATTTTTATAGTTTTATGAAAAGGATCAGACTATGTTTGTTTCCTTCCAGTTTCATGCTTTTGCATGGATTTGTATAAAGAAAATACCAGCTGTGCAGTCTTGTTTAGACAAGCAAACGCGGAATAAGGCATAGAGACCCTGACTCAAACTCGACCTTCAGTCTCAGTCTAAAATTCAAACTCAAACATTTATACGATGGAATAAATGTTAATAATGGAAGCATCCCAAATTAATAGTAAAAAAAAACGAGAAAAAAAAGAAACCCCAAACAAACCCTGTCATCTTGACTCAAAGTCCGAATCAAGACTCGTTGCGATGAGTCGGCCACACTGATCTGAATTCACACTATACTCAAACTTCAATCTGGATTCCAGCTCAAGACTCGAGCAACAAGTTCAACCTTAAGAAGTCTGACTCGACCTTTACGACTAAGAACTCCAGTCTAAATCAGGAACCATTGTCATAGAGCTGTTGGACACAAACATATTGTTTAACAAATTGATTTTACTTAGCATCAATACGCAGGAATCAGTTAAATGAAATGTAATTGACATTTATTTTGAGAGGTAGCCCATTGCAGGTTGGCAAGATTGTTCCTTGCTTTAGCAAAATACGTATAAGTATACACAAATTTGCTTAGCAGAAATGAGATACCACAATTTTGTGACAGGTGCCCCGCTTATTTGTTGCCAAGCAATATTTTCTGCTTAACAGCTTTATGAAACTGGACCCATCTTTTAGGTCACGTGTGGGTGGTCACGTACGCTGCCAAATAAGACTCGTATTTATCACTTGCCTGCCCATATCATTTCAATTATTTGGGTCATATCTAAAAGCTGCCATTCGCGCAAATCAATCAAGTCGGAAGCGTCTGTGGTTCAATTTTAGTTTGGAGTATTTTCTGATAACTAGAGAATGTTTCCGGCTGATTTAGGCATAGCCAGGATTTTTATTTGATTGCGTGTTTTTCTTTTCCCAGAGCCTTTGTGTCTATTTTTTATTATTTTTGATCTGTCTGGGTGGGTGTTGTTGAGACGAGTCATCTGTCTGATT
>CM021531.1:20214151-20230076 GCA_010994315.2 Pisaster ochraceus
CCCCCCCCCATGGTGACCTTTCCCTCCCTCTAGCCCTAGCCCATAGGTAAAGCCTTTAGCCTCTTTTTATTTACTCAAACACGCGATGGACGCTACAAATAGGCCTACACAAGCCTTCTTATGTAATATCCATATGCCATGATACAATAATCATATCACACTAAGTATTTATACGCGAAGATTAACCCACATTAATCTGTCTTGATAGAAAAATTAACGCTTTCCAATTAGTCAATTTGAGTCAGCTAATATATAGTGTGCGTGGTAATAACATGACTGTACAAATCTCCACCTTTACTGCTTGATTGGTCAATGTATTTGGACTACGGGTCAATGTGTTGAAGATGCTCCATATGTGTTTTATAGGTTCTTTTGGCAATTGTCAGAGCATACTGGGAGGACCTTGCCCTGTATGCTCAGTGTAATGCTTTACTGATGTGTAAACACGTATGGGACTATAGAGAAGGATACGTAATGAGAGACCTCGATTAAAAGTGGAACTTATTTGTAAACAAATCAACAAAGTTATCCAATCAGCTGGCAAATAATATCCTGAAATAAAAAGTGTGACGTTATTTGACCACAAACCACGCCCGCTTCTCACATGTTGGCAAAAACCCATATGATATGTATAGAGATGTCTATCTTCTACAAACCATAACGCGATTTTATCCAGTTATCTATACAAAGTTTCAATTAGTATTTTGCCTTATTTCTATTTTGACCGATGCACAAGGGCACCTACTGCAAAATGCACGTATTTATATGCCAGCCTTAAGCCTATTACTATCGAGACGAAACGAAAATCCTACATATTTCACGAACGCGTTTGACGCAATGACCTATCTCCTTGTTCTAAGATTGTAAAAACCAAACTTTTGTAATTTTGAAAATAAATGGCGGTACAGTTACTTTAATATTGTGCAGCTGTTCTTACAAACTCACAGCACTACAGCAACCGATGCATTAATGGGAACCTAGTGGCGGAACCTATGGGCAAATCCTACTCACGGAACGGGCACCGGCAGACTGTTATTTACATCAGCGGACGGCGGCAGACCCTATGTTTACATCCAATCGATAATAATTCCTGGCTAGATCTCAAAGATTGTTAGGAAGATTCGAGAGGTATTTAAAGAAATTGGAAATGTCATTCAAGTTAGAAAAGAAGAAAAATATCCCTGTCCCACTCGTCTGCCTGAGATGGAGGTTTTACTTCTTTTATCAGCATATAAATACAGTGCCACGTCATCAGAATGCTTCTTCGTTATGGTTGTAATATCCAATTTGCAAATGCTTACTGGAGGGTGGACGATTTAAGAAACTAAAGAAAATTTAGGATTTGTAATTTTCTTGGAATGATAAGTTTAAATCTGAAAGCTCACTGGTTGTAAAATCACACCAGATCCTTCAGGAATATAATATTGTCTGTAGTACTCTCAAAGCCAAGCATCACACCCAATCAGTAATCACACCCAATCAGTAATCACAACCAATCAGCAAATCACACCCAATCAGCAAATCCCACCCAAAGTATGCAAAAAATCGCCGACGAAACATAAACTGCTTTCGTTGGCATTTACTAAAACGGGACTGCCTAATGTAACGGTTGAATGGTGTATTCATTATTAGAACTACATGATGGAGACGAAACCCATGATGTTATGCACAAAACAATATGATCAACGTTTAATGACCATGGTTTACTAATGATATCAGCTATTTACTACGCTGTTGTATATTGCCTTGCACTCTACAACTAGGTTCACTAAAGTGCGTTGCAGACTAAAGCGTTAAATTATTCCATTAACTGTTCCTCAATCCAATGGCAAGCTAAAGAAAGCCGCTGTAAATGCACTCAAGCTCTTAGTCTTATTTTATTACTCATAGTACTCGATATTCATGATCATCCTTTAGTGTTCATGCTCCTGATCGTACTCACATTCACACTAGTACTCGTTCCTGTTCGTACCCCTGATTGTGTTTGTGCTGGTATTCGTACTCATACTCGTTCCTATACTCGCACCCTGATTGTGTTCATTCTGGTACTCGTAGTAGGCTACTCATATTCAGACCGTACTCATATTCATACTCATACTCGTTCCTGCTCGTACCCCCTGATTGTCTTTATGCTGTATTCGTACTCGACATATTCATATCGTACTCATACTCGTTCCTACTCGTACCCTGATTGTGTTCATGCTGGTACTCGTACACGTACCATGGTACCGGTATTCGTGGTGTTAATACCTGTGTTTGTACTCGTGTTGATTCTTGTGCTTGTGTTCGTTGTTCTCGTACTCTCATCCTTGTCTGTACTCCCACTTGCACTTTGTTACTCATGCTCAGACTCCTATTCACAGAAACTGATGAAAACAAAATGCCATTTATACGTGTATGCCTGCTGCCCTGTACAGCACATTGCGTTGTCTTGTGTGTCATCTAGAATTGTCTCACAGCTTCAAAACAACGGAAGTTCCCCAGACCTCCCCGCGACCAGTCCTGGTCCTTTTCCCCTTCGATATATTCATATATGGAAACTCACCTTAGATGCCGCCGGGGGCTGAATATTCTTATGACGTTCATCATTCAGCAGGGGAAGAAAAATTGATTGAATGATCAACAGGTCCGGATATGGCTGAAATATAAAACTGCGGTGAAAACACACGAAGAATCAAAAATTAATTTTGTTCATTTTGTTCTTTCTCCAAACTAGGGAAACTGATGTTCGTGTTGTAACTTCAATCTATGATGAATTGTGAATATCTGACCCTGAACTTATTAAGATAGCATTTGTCATCTTAGTTGTCGGTCATTATTGCAGACGTTTCGTCTCGTTTTAATGAGGGATTTCATGTGATTGTTATTATAGCTTGAGTGTTTAGAGATTTATCATTTTCTTCTTGGACAACACTGCCATTGTGTGTGAACCGTTTCATCACCGAACAAGATGTGTGTTGCTGTTACCAGGTTAACTAAGTCTTTAATGTACTTTAAGCATATAGCGGTGGAAGCTCAAATGTCCCAAATGTTACCCTAGCCATAGCCTTAATGTAATACCTCGGTATCTTCATCTAATATTCTAAATCAAACCTTTTGAGAAGATATTCCCAAGTGAAGTCATTTTATAATAACGCAGCCCTAAATATAACCCCTTGGGTCCCACCAAATTGAACTGCTTCATTAATCTTATCTAGACCTCGTCAGTCGCGTCACGAACAGATGTATCGGGTAGCTTGGTTGTATGATCAAAAGGGCTAACCGTTGGTGACGTTTTGCGCGGCTCATTTTGGAATCTCTGTGTTTCAGCTCAGCTAAAAATAGACAAATTAAAAAAATGTAGGGAAAGAGTTTTCTATATGTAGGTGATTCAGCTTTAAAACATGCCTATTTAGAGCAAAACATAAACTTTTTGATTTTGCGTTGATGAGTTTTAGTGAAATGCGCAAACAGCGTATCTGTGTGGTATGTGTTGTGGCGTATCGGTAGACCGCTCACATACCGGTACGCCTCTTCGTATAAAACGATGTTTTTCTGCTTTATAATACATTTGAATTGGGGCACACGGACACGACAGTTTGTGGAAAACATACCGTGATGTTTGATAGTGTCACGCGGAAGAGGTGACTATCTTCTGACGGCTTAGTTTATCAACTCGGTCCATTTAATAAACTATTAACAAAGGTTTAAACGTAAATTTCTCAACAACAACATTCAGAAATGGCGGTTCATGTAGCAGCTGAGGTGTATAAATCATCAAAATGTCCATACAAATTCAACCATAGACTAAATTAGACGACAAACAGAATTATTAAAAAAGCTATAAACGTGCGGACACAAATGTAGCCCTACTCTATTCACAACAATCAGGGGAAATCAATACATCTTGGACTAATTGACTTCCCTGAACTAATGGATATGAAATTATGCAGGAGTTGTTATTAATAATGTAATTGAGTCATTTCTACTGAATAGCGGTACGTGTTTACCTTGGCCTTAAGCCAGTGGGTCTACTACACGGTGGGAAATCAGTGTAAAACATAATAATACCCGTATATCTGATGACAACTTAAAAACACTTGTATGTATTTTATGTTTGTATTCTATTACTTTTTTGTAAAGTTCACTTAATCTCTATTTCCGAGCTTTGTGCGTTAATTGTTTACACAATAAATTATGTTTTCTTAGAATTTATATCCAATTATTTCTATTCATACATTAACACTGTATTACCCAATAAATGCATATTATACGCACAAAGGAAAACAACGACAGAAAAACAAAAATGGTGAATATTTTAATAAAGATTTCACGACCAGTACAGTAGTGAGTACATAATTTGAACGTCTGTCATCGTGACGGCGTACTCAGGCTGCAGACATAAACGTTATAACAGATTGCTAATAATTAATTTCAAAGTCTCCGTATGGAAAGTGTTTATGTATGAAGACAGACTCTTTTTCTTCCCGACTGAATAAAACGTTTTCAACAATTCTTTCTTTTATTGGTACGTCGTCGAAGAGGACCCAGTCAAAAGAAGTAATTTTGGCTGATCGCCACTGGCTAAATTTGAGAGAAAATAACAGAATCGTAATTTGTACATCACTTCCTTTCATTTGATCATTTCGTTGCTGCTAGCGCATCTTTTGAATTCCAAGCTTTCTTCAATAAAACCGTGCAGATTCGTCCAAGGAATTGCTTGTGACAAACTTGAAATCAATTTGAACGTAGATTGGAAGGTTGCAATGAAGCTAAATGCATCATGACGCCATGACGCCAGAGACGGCCCGATAATTTAGAGCAATACGAGAATAGGCTCATTAATATATTGTAAGGCCATACAAGATTTACAACAATTTTGTTTTTTCAAATCTAAAGACACATTCCCGATTTAACAGAAGACTGATAATTTATTCCTAAATATTGGAGTGGTATTTGGGCATATTGAGGCTAGAAAAATTCATTGGAGTAAGTGAACAATAGGCCTATGCCTTGCATAACTCTATTTCTGAATCGTACCCATCGAGGTATGAAAGTGGCATGCTGGAGGACAACACGGATCTGTACAGTCCAGCAGTTTGAAAAACAAACTCATCTACGTCATGGTTCCGGGCTTTTAGGAATGAAAACATGAATGTTTTCAATATATATCTTTTTCGTGCCAAAGTCAGTCGCTCGTAAAATTAAAATATTCTATCTTTGCACAACATGAAGGTCAATGCCTCCTCTAAAGAGATATAAGATGCATTCTGTAGTAGCCGGACCAAATGGGTGCTGTTATACACGGTACTTATATAGGCCTAAAAAACACTCTATTTAAATCCCTTCAAACTTAGCTGCGAAAAATACCTCGTCAGGGTCGCTGACGCTACGACAACTATCGTAGCCCATTTGTCGTAGCACCAGCGACCATGACGATGTGTTTTTCACAGCTAAGCTTGAAGGGATTTTGATGAGTGCCATGTTGCAGCAACTTGTATTAAGTACAGTATAACTGGTAAACAAGACACACTTTTTTATTCCGAAATAACTATTTCCTTTGATAATTCGAGGTTATACATTGATACACGCACCCTCAGCAACAAAAACAAATTGATTTGGTACATTTGTTTTTGGATTTATCGATTTAAAGCATTCTCGTGAGCTGTGGTTCCGATTATAATCAAGTTTATTATCACAAATTGATTAATTCTTCTTTTGGCGCCGAAGAAATTAACCCTTCAAAAAAAAAGTTCTTTTGTTTCTATGATAATGTTACCATGTGTGAAACACTTCGGAATTGATATGTATGAGCTGTTTTACAGAGACAAATAAATTGAAACAAAAACCAGAAATATTTGTGAGATCGACCGGCTAGAGTAGTAACGACCGAGCTGGATCGAAAAACTTTGTGTTGCCGTCCAATGTCCACAGGAGCCGTTTCTAGGATTGATTCAAAACAATATATATATATATACATGTATGTAAATGCAGGTTTAAAACTGTACCGTACATTAAACAATAGTTAAAGGTGATGCTTGTCGACTTTGACCTTCCTAAGGGGAATAAAGTTTGAATTATTTGTAAATGATGTACAATCACAGGCCACTATATCCCTCATTGACATCTTCATCATGGTTGTGAGTTTTGGGAAATCCTGGTTGCAAGCAATTTTCATTCTCATCCGGAAACCTAAAATGAACTTTTAACCAAAATCATCTTCGCTTCCGTTACTCACTTCCTTCCTTTATTTTCACCTATTAAATTGCATTGATTATTGCCTCTCTCATCCACCTCTCTTGTCTCTTCAAAACTTCTCCATTTAGTTTCCCCCCATCATTTCCTTCTTCGTCCCTCCCCTGTCTCATCCAGAGCTAAACCTCAGAGGTATACCCGTCCACCATTCCTCTTAATAATGTCAAATTACTTCGCACCTACACATGAAGATAGCACTGATACTTGATGAACTACCTGCGTTATTGTATTGAACGGTCCCACACAATGGGTGCGCTTGATGCATGGTCCCTATAGTAAGTCATCTGAAACGTGTTTGTAATATTTCACCGTATAGCCAACAGTGGTCTCTAGTTCTACTGCAGAATTGGAATGGATAGGCTGAATGCAGAACTATTTGTTTGACCCTGTACAATCTTTACAAATCTTTAAAATTATAAGGGTAATACCAACAACAAAAATAAGCCGGTAAACACGCTTTTGTCTGGATGCAATATCAGTTTACAGCAATACATTCTATTTTAATACTCTGTTAATAATAATATAACAAATAAAAACCTTAAATAAAAAAGAGGAAAACTAAAACGAACCATCAACTTCCTCTTCAATGTGTTATTCACAAGCAATCCCTCCCGGACAACTTTTAATTTCAATTTGGACATGTATAGTCACACAGCGTATTCATATGAAAGACAGGTGCCCCACACTGTCATTCAATTACTAGCAAACCCCGTAAAAACACGTTGGTCTTCTGTGACGTCATTATGAGAAAGTGATGACGGTTAAAATAATATAACCGGAATATCCAGTTGGTAGTATCACCCGTCGACAGTTGGCATCAAGTTGTTTTCTTTAAAAATTCAAAATGCATGAAGTATGGCTTGGTTAGCTCCTCACACATTGTCTCTTGTTTTGAAAATGCGAAGATTCGTTGGATAGCTTAAAGACGTACTTGAGCTTTAATGCAAGTGTTAATGTTTCATTAAAACAGCCATTTCCCCCTATTTTTACAAAGTGCAAGACTGAATCCCAGCAACGGGTGACCGTTGTAAAAGTGTGGCTGTGTTTATGGCGTTGCTGTGTGTTTGGATCCCAAGACGGATCACCAAGTACTAATTTCTATCATTACGTCTCTTTTAATCGTCTTCTGATCGTTGTTATTCCAAATACTCTTTATAGCGATTGCTACCTTTATAATGGCAGTAGTATAAGGAAACGCTGTAAAAATATGGCTTGTAAAAAAGCCATGGACTCTGATACCTCTTGTTCAATAGTAACTTCTCTGCGCGATATGTGCATAATTAAAAAATTCATTACAGATACTTTTCTATTTTCAATTAGTATGTTAAAAAAAGGAGGATTCTCCAGCCCTGTGTGTGCAATTAAAATTGGGTGTAGTGTAAAGCGGCAATCTAACTGTGATGTTCTAACTGTGTAGTTTGCATATGCCTTTATGGAATATCACACCTTGGAGACATGTTCATCTTGTGAAGTATAAAGGTCACCGTAGCGATCCTTCGCTGGAGAAGTCCTTGGGTTTTCCCATCTCATGGGAGAGCTGTCGCTGTTGTTTTGGCCTCTCTTCGGTTTGCTTAATAAACCCAAACTCACTGACAGTGTTTTCTTCTCTCGCTACTGATAAATTCACTGATATATTGGGGATGAGTCTAGGGCACGCCTGGGCCCTCTAGGGAAACAATTAATAACACGACCAGTCCGAAAACAACCAACCAGGGGGATGGAGTAGCCAAGGTTCCATGGGTTGTTCCCAACTTCTCAGAGACAAGGGCGATTCAGTTGCCGACCAAGAAAGATTGATAAAAATGGAGAGGGGGCGAGAGAGGGCATTTCTATCATCAGCTTTGGCTGGAAGCAGAATTTATTTGTTATGACAAAAATCCCAAAAGATCTATGTTCAGAGCTGCTGAATATTTTGTCTTTTTCTTGTAACAACAGAAATGTTTTCGTCTTTTTTTCCTATGGTCTGCACTGAGTAGAGGGTACATGGATATCAGTGCAGTTTGAATCTTTTTATTTAGGCTGGTTTAATTTTCTCTTCTTGCATCTACCTCACGGTGCTTTTTTTATTATACGTCAGAAAAAAACTGTAATAGTTACGTAAATTCCTTCTCTATACATATTACAAATTTACGCTTTGTTACAATACAAGTGTTACATGCGTGACAGTTTCTGTGTATCAAGTTGAGATGTAACTTGATATTATGTGATCGTAGATCAAGAGTAAAGGTCAAGAGGCCAAGAGATACGATGCCGTGTAGTAAGAGCTATGATTTGTGAAAATGCCTCCAAGTGCAAGTTTGCCTCTTCCCCCAACCTCTCGCCATCTGGACACAATTGTTGAAGACTTGCAGGACAGTTACAACTTTGAATCATGATTCGTTAAAATAAGAATAGAAAACCCAAACGAGCAATTAAATACGTATAACTGTAATTTCCGTTTTGTTATCAAAGAAAAACTAGCTCACCTGACAGTTGAGATATCACCAGTTACTCTGTGTGTTTTAACCAGAAATTGTCTTTGGCGAGTTCCGAGAAAGGAACTTTGCCTTTTTATAATGACATGGGGTCCTGTGCTCTGAAATATTATTTTAATAAATATCAATTTTTGCATCCCTTCAATGCTTTTAAAATGCTCCCTATGGTACCAATTTCCTTTCCAAGCCTCTCTTGGGTGAGTCATGTCTTCGTGTAGATCAATCGAAATAAATTGGAGGAGATACCGGCACCGATAGCGATAGCCTGTGATTTTATACCGTTGCAAGCTTTCCTCCTCGCACAATTCCAACCCTTGCCATCTTAGACCCACTGTCTATCTCCCCATAAAGAATGTCCCAGTCATGCACGGACATATGACCGAGGATGTCAAGTGAAGGCTTCTGCTATGCGGGGTAAAGCTACCTTTACCGTACTTCCTGGTAGAGTTCTAACGAAGTAGGACATCAACGCGGGATTAGTCTCGGTGCAAAACGTTGCTCGTGATTTTATGTGTGAGTGTCTTTAGACAAACAGGGTAGTCGCGGGATTACATTAAGGATCTCCATAGTTACGTCTTGCAACAAGACTAAACAGGATCGCATGAACTTTACTGAACAGTGCAACGAGACATGACGTCTGTAGCGTGGGGGAGAGCGATTTAATGAACTTTGGAGACAGTTTTAATTACCATCCTGTGTATCATTCTACAACTTTAAAGGGATACGGCCGAGTCAGAACTGGACCGGATTTCTAGTTCCGTGGGGGCCAAAACCAAATCCGAGTCAGCTTGACCTAAATAATGGATTAATATTGGCCCAGACCCGGATCAAACTTATTAAGTAATTATTAAACAATATTTCTGACAATTCTGACTAATTTATGCTCAATTTGATCCAAACATGGGTTTAACGTGCCCCTAGAGGGCCCACTCTGACCACCGAGAGTGCGTTCAACGCTAGTGACATTCTCCATAATGTGGTAGTTTTAAACACAGAATTGCTATCTACCCGCATCCACACCCTGAGAAGTGTCTCGATTATGTCCCTCAGTGAGTTATGTGGTAATATTTTTGGTAACTAGTCGACTGAAATGGAATTGACATGTGTCAACACAGTCAAGATTGACCGTTCCTTCAAATAAACGTCGTTCAACCAAATGATGTCTAGTTTGAAGTATTAACTAACTCTAACTAAATAATGAGATGATATTTTTGTTTTATTTCCACAAAAGCTCTATATATTTTGTGTCACAGCCACTCAATTTGAAAGCCACAACGAATCCGTGCTATTTATGGCTTATACTTTTCTGGCCTTTAGAGAACAGTAACTCTTTATCTTTTTCCTCATATCATCCTTTTCATTTTTGTTTACAAATCGCATTTTAAAGGAATTATAAGATTTTGTATTTTAATCTTTTCAGCTTACCGACCTTTCTCATTATAATCCGTTGAGCTTACCGACCGAAGGACAAAACTCAGTGCTCCCCAGTCGCATTTAGCATCTCATGCGGTCTAAGTCTTACCTCGTGCGGTTTTAAATTCCCCTATTTGCACGCATCTATTATTTCCATGGCAACTGCACATCTTTAACCCGTCTTCTTAATGCCCTTGCGAATATAAACTCCTCTGTCAACGAAGAAGTTAGAAGCGTAAGATGTCACGAAGACGAGATAGAGCGAAACAAACATCTTGCGGTTGTTACTTTTTGTTTTAGCCTACTGATGTATCTAATGTTTGTTTTAATATTTGTTTCATTGCAAATGAACATGTCACGTGATAGTGGCGTAATACCAAATGTGACATGGCATTTCTTGATAAAAAAAAAGATTGTGTTAGTGTAATATGAAAATGCACACTTTGTTTGTCTTTTTGTACGACGTCCTCGAACAAAATTTGCATTAACAATTTAATTAACAAACCAACATAAATGAATTCCCTTGAAAAATGAATAATATTATAGAGATTGTAGTACTTGTTTTGCTGCTCAATCTCACAGGCATCTATTCATTTCAATATAATTTCCAACCATTGAACTTATACAAATTCCTATCGCACTTTTTGCCAGCGTGGCTAAGTTCCATTCATTACAAAACCCATCAATTTAATATCCCATTGAACTACTAACTCAATACAGTGTTTGTACTCCGACGGTTCTTGCACTGCTCTCCCTATTGTCAGTCCATTATTTACCGTCCGGCGGCAACTTTTGCCTGGCAGGGTGAATGACGTCATCTATTGTCAGAGGTGATATGCAGAAGGGTAGACAAATGTTGTTCTTTTGGGTCAATAACTTGACAGTAGCAAGAACACGATGATCACTTCAGGTGATATGAGGGATGATTCTCGAAAAGAGACGTCACGACTACGTCAGCTTCACTTTGAACTGAAACTCTATAATTTATTAGAGCATGAGTTCAGTCAACCATTTGTCATGTTTTGCATAAACTTAGTATTGTGAATTACATTTGTAAGTTGGTGGAACAAATCGGGCCAATCAGCTCCCTCTGGATTATGATGTAGTTTACGTGATGTCATTGATAGTATACCGTACCCTAGAAATGGTACACGTCTACCTGAATCATTTAATGCATTGTGTAATTACATTTGACACATTCAACATATATTGGTAGAATAATGTAAAGGTAATTAAACTAAAATACGAAAGGCCATCAAGAGGTTTACTGAAACAGGCTTGTTTCTGTCCTCGCTGAAATAGGTAGGCATAAATATGTTGGTTCCGATTTTAGTTCTTTGTGAACTTTAAAATAAAACTAATTAATTATATTAATTTTAAGCAGACTACACTGGTTCGTTTATCTTGTATGCTTGCTTTTTTTTAAAACGAACATTCATCCCAAATTGATGCAAACCTTCCATGGCCGAAGGAAATGCGTCTTACGGTATATGCATGCGTTATTTTTAAACGCACGGTAAAACACTGTAGGGAAACACGAATTTGGAATACGTGGCAAGACGTGCATGGTCAACCTTAAGCACATGTTCAAAAAATAATAATATTGCATTTTCTCTGTCCTTGTAAGGCAAAATCAAACTACTGCGTCATATATACTGCTTGTGACTGCTTCCCGTCTTAATTTCGGTGAGCGACAATTGTCAAGCAATATTTCTGCGAAGAGTTTTTTTGAAATTGGGCCCTTGTATTCAAGTCTCGCGTGTAGTAGAGCTTTGGGGACCGTTAAACGCGAGATTTTGTTTCCGTCACACGTTGAAACAATGTGGGAACCCAAGGTTGTTCCCCAAAATGTCGGAACCCTCGCGGAATGTGCGCAGTCTGTATATTTCCCGCAAAGTTCAAGCTCACGAGTATTATCTGCTCCCAACATTCCACTAAATAGAAAAAGGCCATGTCTGAGTTTATAACTTGATATAATATTGACCACAACTAGAACATAAATATTCAAAACTGTGGTATTGTACACGGACTCCTCGTTCTTCCCATTTCCCCTGAACTCTACTCGTAACTCAAATAAGCAGGCCTACTCACTGAAAAATCCTTGTGTCCACTCATACTGGTTTCATAATAATTTACTCAGCGATGAGTATGATGTTGTGACGCAACCAAGCTTTCCTATAGGCAACCTACATCATGAAAGCAAAGCAAGTTAACTCCTTTCCAAAGACGACGTCCGTGGACATCATAATGAGCATCGTGTAGACTGAACAAACTTATTCCTTTTTGATTAGTAATTGACCGTCGTTGAAGAATGAATCTTCGATGAACTCTGACAGCCCATAAAATGATAACAGATTTTTAATCAAGTCCGTATGCAGGACAACTATGTGGACTGGATGCGTTTGACATGTTCACCTGTTTTTAGAGGCGTACGTGAAGCAGGCTTCTACGGTGTTTCTAAATTGACACAGTATTCAAACCGGAATGGTTCAGTCGGCCAAGCATTGACACGGGGCAGCTAGACATCGCTTTTTCTGTGTGATCCCTAAAAGGTTAAAGGGAAAATGTTGATTATTCTCTTAAATTGGAAAATATTGCATGCATGCGCACCATATCTAATAAATTTCAGGAGTAAAAACTGTTTGAATCAATTGATAACAAAAATGACGTCCGCGGCATGGGTTTAAATTGATGCACCGCGTCCTGACTGCGGGCTCATTTGATGCAAGGCTTGACTGACTGACTGATTGTGTAGGCCTAGTGTCTGGCTTGACACGGGTTTAGATGGCCAGTTCAGGTGGAGTCAAGATTGACTCCATTTGGACTCATATCACGTGACATGATTAATTTGTATTGGGTCAATCTCGGCACTGGGTCAAAGAATTGATGTAATCAGGCACTAGTTCAGGTTGACTCAATATATGGAATCATTCTAGGCAACGGATTAGATTAACTCAATGGATTTAACTAGTGGGCAAGAGTGACCCAAACAGGATCATATTGAGGCACGTTCTTGGAGTAATGCTGACTTAAATTAGATCATGCTGGGCAATTCGTCTAACTTAATTGACTCAATTGTCTCACTAGACATGGGCAATAACCAGACAAAATTCTGGCATCACACAGTGGTTTAAAATGAACTCATTTAGCGGATCAGATTGACTCAATCTGGGTCATATTAACACACTACTGGATCAGTTTTAGAGTCAGTATCACTTTCAAGATGACGTTGAGTTCAGTCAGTGGCGACTGACGAGTAATGTCCGTCTGTTACCCGAGCTCACTAATTACTTGCAATCACCGGCAATCACCGGCACACAGCTGGCTTTCTAGCTAACCATTTCTTTATCTCGCTCTTCCGAGGAGCCGTGATTAAATCTAAGCATGAAGGCGTATCAACAAGAAGATGATGACCTGTCTGCTCTTAATTACTGCAGACTGATCGTCTCTACCAGAGATTAAACTCATGGCCCACAATTAGTCAGTGATCCACGTAGTTAAGCTGATCAACATGTTGAAGTTATTTCGTTATGACCAAATTGTTTAATTTCGTTTTAATAATAGAGACACTCAGTTATTAACTCTGCCTTACAAATCACTTCAGCCGTCAATAAGCCATAAGATCCTATGAATAAAAAACTTTACACTGTCTTGGAGGAAACAAATATAGTGTCAGTAAAAACTAAATACAGTAGTGGATGTTTAAAAATATCAACGGTCCCGTGTATTTTTATTGGGGACGCACCGTAACCTAGATTTTCCTTCTAAATGTCCTACCAGCGATTAAACCAAGAGCTCAATTTCATAAAGCTATTATAAAGAATGTATATCTGTTAAGCACACAACAAATCTTACTAAGCTGGTTATAGGTTACCAGCCAAATGCACATTGACTTTAAATAGCTTGCGATTGGTATACACGCTAATTTTCTGCTTAGCAGATAAATTTGCTTGCTGCTTTTTCTGCTTCAAAGCTTTATGAAACTTGTCAAAGGTCTACTACATAGAAAGTGTGCTTATTGCTGCTCGTCCCCCCCCCCTCCTCTTTTCAAACCAATCTTAATTTGCAATCAGTAAGACGCCCGTGGATCCATCTGCCTCTAACGGTATTATGAAATCAGTAAGACACCTCTAGTAGTATTATGATCGTTTCTTATCCACATTGATTGCAATGACGTTTATAGAATATCCTGATTGGATTATCCATTCCCAACCATACACAACAAAATACACACAGTCCGATTTTTAGTTAGGCCTATGTATTGATTGCCTCAAAGAATGACACATCAGCGTCGGTCCGTCGGGATACCCTCCAGGGGTCAAACTATCCTATTATTTTACCCCCCATCTGAAGTCCGCGAGGACGGGATGCTCCAATGTCTCATTTCGGCTGAATGCTTTATCGATTTTCACACTCGCTCATACAGCAGGGGATTGCTCGCTTCTACTGTGGTCCCCGTAGCATTGTACAGGGCGGATTACATTTCCGTGCGGGCAGAAGATTCCATTTCTTCATTTCACTATCATTTACAGTGAGATTGTAACATCTTCTTATGGTTGTACCATAGGCAAGCATGGTATCAATGTCTAGTAAATATCCGGATGCATCTTGTGCAGAAAAAGACGAACAAAATGCCATGCTAAAGAAACGGTTTGATTAACATTGATAGTATAAAGCTTTCTCAAGTGGAATAACCAAAAACCTACTATGTAGCACCACAGGTTATTATACTAGTGCATGGTATGTGTTTATTACTTAAATCATTGTTGATTATCCAGGAACAATGAAGACGTAATTCTTTAATGAAATCTTGCTGGAACAATCGCTGTTTTATAAGTTGAATTGCCAACTACAATTCGAATGGATAATACTTTGTCGTCAGTTGTTTTACAAAGCAATAGCTATTTTTTATCACAACTGATTATTCCAGATTAATGTTGGGCCATTGATACCGTAATTGAGACAAGAGGGTTACAGTCGAGGTAAAAATAAATAACTACCCAACCTTTGGAGTTATTTTTCTGCTGAAGAAAGTGTCGTATTGTAACACAAGGCTCTCCGCTTTAATGCATGTATCATTCTTTGGAGACGATAAGGGCGGGCGTGTATCATCCAACCACGTATCATTAATTTGTTGATGATTTGCTTCTGTGTGTCTTATATGGGATCAAGTGTCGTCGTCCCTAAGAGATTCCCAAATGGGAATGAGTAATGGACCGTATCAGAACTGGCAGCTACGGCTACGGCGGAATAGTTGCGTCTTTGTGCATTGAAGTATAGGGCGTCCTTAGCAACAGTCGTAGCCGTAGCCGTAATCACCAATTCGGATACCATCATCTTCATTTGGAACCAGGGAGCCAATTGGCGTAAGTGATTATCACGCTATGGATATTTGGCTCTTGTGAGGCTCACCGGATTTCGTAGACTAACACGATCTGCCATTTTGCGGAGTCAAAAACTTGAAAGTCAAAAAGTTTTGCAAAATGGCAGACGGTGTAAGTTCACAAAATAAAAGGAAACCCACACAATTTCGAGGCATATTTGTGTGGATCATTACATTCTACTTGTAAAACATCTTTCCAACCATAATAATTTCAAAACGAACGCTTTCAAACGCTTTCTACAGCCGAAAGCGCCCAATCCAAGGCGTTTTCAAACGCTTTCTACAGCCGAAAGCGCCCAATCCAAGGCAACGTGTCCCTTTAATACTCCTGGTGGCGCGCTGTATTCTCCGCTGAATACAAACATTGACGCATATCTTGGTTCACTTTACAAGATCCTAATGTCGACAATTTCTAAAATGC
>CM021531.1:20235432-20256608 GCA_010994315.2 Pisaster ochraceus
ACATCTGTAGTATTATTTGAGTGCTCAAACATTTGACATCAAACAATTCACCCCGTGTTGCCAACGATCAGTCACTTTATACGTACGGAGGATGTCGTATACCCACTTGTGCCGAATCTTCACTTTGCCGTAAAAGACACAGAATTCTACCGTTGTCCACCATGTCCACAACATTTTGAGATATTATTGGATAGTAACTTACCCTTGGATGTAGATTTATTTTCTACCTCGATGATTCATCCAACCATAACTACTCGGTTCATTTCAATGTTATACAGGAACCAACTTGCTAACTTATGTCATGATAATTATGTGTTTTATACGTAGCCTCGATTCAACAAACAATAGTCTACTTGCTCATCGTTTCAGTTCTGTAAGTTATGATCCAAGATGGTCCTGTTCATTTCAAATAGAGGGCGCTATACATCTTTCCCGTTATATTTCTGAGTTTATTAGAACGGCGACTTTACGAAGAAACTGAACTCACTACCGCTCTGGATTCTCGATAGCGCCCTCTGTTACAAAACTAATTAACCGCTTCTGCTTCAGTGTTCCTGTTCATGTGTGTTGTGTTGTCATTATTTTATCCTTCGAGAAAGACTCTGCTAGGGTCGAAACGTCAGGCTAATAACTATTATTTTGCCCAACATTATCATGACGCACAACAAGGTAATGTGTAATAAAATTGAAAAATAATTTGGGTTTGAACCAAGAAAAATTGAATCGAGTGGGACTTGAGTCAACGAACTCCGTACCAAGCTCGACCAACTGAGCTATCCAACCCTGCGTAAGCGATCTCCCTATTAGTCTATATCTTTGTCCGGGGTGCCAGTCGGAAGCCATTTAACCGTAAGCTGCCGTTTGGCAAATTAGGAACAGTCAAGTTCCTTGATATATTGCAATTGTTCTTCTCAATAATTAATAAATAACATTGTTTAAAAGATCTTAATGTGCCTTGACTCTTGTCTAAGCGACAAGTGTATACGAACTCTAGTGTAACTTGCTTAATGGCACCAGTGGTAAACGCATCTCAACACAAGTCAACATGCCTGCGTGAATTACGGTAAACGTAATTGCCTGCGTGAATTACGGTAAACGTAACTGCTTACGGGAATTACGGTAAACGTAATTGCCTACGAGCAACGATAAACAACGACAATATCTCAAGATTGTATCAGTATCTGCACCAATATCGTCTGTATTATATGGGTTTCGAGCCTTCGGGAAAGACTCTGCTAGGGTGGAAGCGTCAAGCCAATACAATAGTTGTTTTTAACGTGGGTTTCGTAAACCTACGGGAAAGACCCGGGAAGTCAAATTGCATTGCATTCTCTGCTTGCAATTATAGATGGTTAGAAACCTTAATTGTGTATTAGTTCGAAATTGACTGTAAAACCCCAGTTTAGCGAACGAAACGTCCAGTATTTTAATTTGAAATAGGACAGCAAAGTTAATTACTGGATCATATAATAGTTGTATTTTGTGCTTTTCGTTTATGTTTTGTATTTTGGTTCTTTGATCCACGGTGTTGTAAATTTGGAAGGCAAAGATGCACAGCGCCTGGCACTAGTTTATTGATTGTTCGATTCAGGCGTCGACGTGGTAGGTGAAGTGGAAATTAGTTTACGGGGTACAACCATCCTCGAAAAGAAGTGCCTCGTGAGAATGATCAGAATGTCCAGAAGTTCTCAACTCTGTCTTTTCATAACCATCTCACTTCTTTAGTGACAAGATTGTTTCGTGATTTCAGGCGTAAAAATTATTGTTTCATCTTTCCAATTCAATAATTTACGTGAAATGGCGTTTCAGTGGTACCTTCATTGAACGGACCAGTGACCCACCATTTTGTGCACACCCCACACAATGTCACTCAAAGTGTCGGTTTGAGCTTGGCCTCGATGACTGGGGTATTTCAGTTTCCTCATTGGTGCTCTTCCATGCTTTCGATCATAATTTCGACTCGATGATCAAGGTAGTGGTATCAACTTTAGCTATCTTCCTCACTTGTTATGTTGTCGATCAGAATGTCGAGTCGTGTGGTAGGCCATTTTGGTCTCTTTCTTGGTCTCTTCCGGGCATGAACTCCAGGCATTGTTGAAGTGGTGCGCTCTTTGGTCATTTCACTTTCCATTCTGTCGACAGGGAACCGAATCATATGTCGGACTTCAGCCTAAGGTGGATCTTTCACTCGCCATATTTTAATACAAATTCCTTCCACATCTATGACATTCTACGACTCCCTTCAGACCCCAGTGCTTTTATTGGTAGTACATTTATATGAATGAGTCACAGTCGAAATGAATGAATAAAACATCACCGCGTTGGATCCAATCATTGTGATCTGCATGACGGGTTTCCCACCATCGCTTTTCTCTCATTAGGCTTTACAGTTGTCAACATGAACTTTCTCTGTCCATGGGGTGGGGAAGGGCTTCTGTGGAAGTGGTATGAAAGATTCCTTCCTTTATTCTCAAGTGTCTCATGGAGAACCTACTGACAATACTATGTTTCATTCATTGCTTACCATTATAAGATTGAAGAGAAGATGGAAGGCATTCCAGCCGTAACAGTTTTCATGTCAGTTGGTTGTGTGTCATCTTTTTGTATTGCACTTCAGTTCACAATGCCGTGACCATTGCGATGAGTAGCATCCAATTAAATAAGCACGGTACAAGTCTTTAATTGGTTTTTAAAAAAAGTTGGAATTTTTCACTGATAGTGATAAGGTTGACGAATTGAAACAGTAGGCTTTAAAATTGCTTAGAACTTGAAAACAAGTAAGTTTCCAAATTCAAAATGAGTTGTGAAAAACACCTAGACGTTCCTCTGGCAATCACTATGATTAATGTGGTACCGTTCCTTTAAACCTTCATCAAACCCAGCTGTTCAAACTCATCATTCTGTACTATATACCGACCCATCCTCCCAATCGAGGTCATGGACTCGTCCCCAAACACTCCATCGATCCCTCAGTGCACGCACTCTACAGGAATGCCAGTCATTTCTGTAACGTGTATGATTTGTCACATGGGTTTATGCAAGTTATCATTAATTAGGTACTTTGGTTTAACAACCTCATACCGCTATGGGTCAATTCCACTTCGCCATTTAACAAAATCTACTTCTGTATAATACTTGAATTGCTGCATTTCGGATCGAATAATGAACAATGTTCGTGTACAGTGCCACTGTAATCAGAAAGGAACCATTTACATTTGTTGGTTACTCCTAATTAATAGTTATTCTTTGACACTTAATTTGATGTCCAGTCAATATTGTTCAGCTGTTGTTGCTCGTAAATAATTATGAGTTATTAAACTTAGTATGATATATAGTTCTTTGGTATTGTTCGTTATTAGTAAATTGAATAAAGTTATAAGGTAACAAGCTGGTACCCTCGCAGATTGTCCGATAAGCAATTGACCATCTGAATTGCTGGAATTTATTTAAAAGGGAAGACATACAACTTTATCAAATAAGTTACTTTAAATCAAAGCTTGTCAAGCTTATAGGATAGGACGTGTGTTTTATATATACTCATTTGAACGTATAACAGTACAGCGAGTAATTTGTTTGCTTACTATTTATTTAATTGTTGTTGTTGTTGCTGTTTTTTTGCCCTAAACCAGCTGGCAGCTTTGCCTTGTCTTCACTGTGCATTTAGTATGGCTGAATAAATAAACACAATAACAATGATTGATATATTTTCCCCTTTTTTGAATATCTTTCTTTTTAAAAGCAATACAAAAACCTGTATAACAAAAGTTAGTATGAATTTCTCGATCATAGACTACTTCAATATTCCCGATGGCGATTGATAACCAGTACAAATTTTAGGCCAAGCAACGTTTTTCCAACTCAAGTCCGCAAGAGATTTCGTCGAAACCACTGAACCGGTGAAAATTGACTTCTATCTGGGGAGTACATTTCGTACCTATACTTAATTGCTCTTGCACCAATCTCTCTATCCTGATATTCATGATGATAAATAAATCATTAATGTTGATAAAATACACCTTCTCAATAAATCAAGTCTCATTTAATACCATCATTAAGCGACCATTAATAATTATCAGCATAGGCAGCACAGCGTGGCTGCTGAGGGGCCCGTAGTCCAATTCTGAAACTGTGTGAACATTCACAATTTGTAATGTTTCATGATATACGACCCAGGAATCCAGTGTGATCGGCCGGCCGCATGCTGGACACTTTTCACCGCTTTCTTTCACCGGGTGAGTCACGGTCATGGGCAGTATACTCCTTCGGCCACAGTTGAGCAATGCGATCAGATTTCAAAAATGAAACAGGGTCGGTGTGGAAGTGTCAAAATAATTAGGATTAAGTATCAATAATTAGATATTTTCACACGAGGCAGTAATTTGCCAAGTGGATTTCACTCTTATGAATTATGAAATTGTGTTATTATTATTAAATAAGACTATCCCAACATTCCCAAATTAACTATCTCGAGTTTAATGAAGTTGCAGTTTATGTTATACATTGACTCATTTCCCCCCATTTCAGATAGAAAATTGTCATACGAGATTAATGACTCAAATTAGTGTGTCAAAATAATCTTGTAATGTATAAGAGTCTTCCGTATAACAACCACAACGACAAACTCTTGATTTAAAGTGTGTACAACATTGATAAGATCGACAATAAAATGCTCACATAATTACACATACCGGTAACAAAAATGGTCATGTAGAATATATAATATGAATTTTTTTTGCAGGAAATGCTAATTTTGAAAATTGAATGAAACAGTTAGGCCCAGTTTTTGTCTCACGATTCCAAAAGCAAATGTTTGTAAACAGTGACAATAAATTAGGTCTCAAACTCTCAAGGCTCATGACCGATTGAGCTTAAACTTTATGTTGGGTGACAATCTTTGACAACCAAGGCGGGTGCGTTCATGTTGGTCAGTTCAATGTTCTGACACAAGCAACCTTGTGAATCAAAAGATACTGCAACCCCAATGTGTGTAAAACAAAAGCTTCAACGAAAACGAAGGTATACGTCACTCTATCAGGTTAACATAATGAAGACCATTTCATATAGGCCACAGAACTAATCCTACCCGTGGAAATAGAAATATATGTTCCTTCATTCAATCAAAAGTCATAACTCAAATCACTTTTCATAAATTTTGCGGTCAGTGAGTCCA
Source organism: Pisaster ochraceus (assembly GCA_010994315.2). NCBI lineage: Eukaryota > Metazoa > Echinodermata > Asteroidea > Forcipulatida > Asteriidae > Pisaster > Pisaster ochraceus. Next base: position 20,240,603 of record CM021531.1, read on the forward strand.
TAATTGTCCATCGCACGACTTCTGCCCAAGGGGCTGAAGTGGTCATTTCACCGTATAAGGCCCGTAGGCATGTTCAGCATACAACAAAAATCGTAATTCTCGGAGTAGTTTATGTGACATTCTATAAGTCTGTACTCGACACTGAATTTGTGTATTGTGGTTTGTGGTTATTATTATCATTTTTAATGAGCTAAGCCAGCTCAATATTTTGTTTCGTAGAAGCGTGTTGAGTTAGGCCTAGGGGGGCCTATGCTTAACATTTTCACGAGTTTAACCAGATCCATTGAGGCTGGTTTCACTACCAACGTCCGAGTGTCACTTTTTTTTTAGGGTTGCCAGGCTGAAATTCCCTCCCCACAGACTCCGAACGTCGGCTTACAGAGCCGCACAAACTTTCACAATAAGAAAGACAGAATAACACACAAATCCATCTCGAAAATATCCTGGTTAATGACATTTCCAGCCGGCCTTGGGAATAGAAAAAAGTAAAACTGTGGTCCGGTAAAATTGTGTATCATGCCTGCCACAGGCTGATTGTCAATCTATAGTGGTCTGTACGCCGTCTGGCAGCTTTACAAACTTTGTAATCGATTCTTGTCATGAAACGACAAATCAATTGATTCTGTTTTATATTTAAATAAAGGGATACCATGTGTTGATATTGTCTTGTTTGCCCTCCAAGTTTGTAGTAAAAGCCATTGTCGTTAACATCTCGCTCTTTTAATAGAAATGCGACCTTGCGGAATGATTAAAAATCCCCAATATCAACCACAACCAGTGATGGGGAGATATTTTGGAACGAGTAGATGGGTAAAAACAAACCTATGTTCAACCCCATCGCTGGAATCATGATAACAAACAGATTCGTGAAAAATTACAAGTAATAAACCACAATTATATAATTGATAATTACGTAAAGTTAGATAGATTGCTGTAGTTTAAACATGTTACTTTACTTTGACATATAAAGTAAGAAACGAAGTGACATGAACTGTACGGTGTAATTTGGTATACCAAAATAAACAGGATGGTCCCGTCATAAGATCGTACGCATGGACGAAGCACTTGCACTTCTCGTTACGCACTATTCTCATATGTTGTGAATGCAATCGGAACACATGGTACTTTCCATTGGACGTCTGCTGGCAATGCTCGAATCTCTGCTCTGGAGTTAAACTTTCCACTCCAAGTAACTGTGGAATAAGCGAAGATTGTCACGATGTTTCCAGCCATCCTTCGACCGAGAAGTAACTCGAGAAATGGCCAAGAGCAATCAGATGACAACAGGGTAGGTTTTAAGTGGTGTCTTTTATGTAAAAACAGCACTCGTGTTTTATGTGTTTTGTTTTGTTTTGCGTTGTTTTTTTATACGTTGGCAGTGTGTGGGTTTGACGTTTTTTTTCCGGCCTGCACTCAATGTGGAGCAGACTGGGTATAGACAGTAAACGCTATCCATGCCACGGTATAATGGCAGGAATGGATGTCCATAACTTTACTACTACACAAGTTGGGAACTTCTACTGGTATTTTTATTAAACCTAAGTAACAGCAGTGTACATAAATACAAAGTCTTGCAAAATAACAAAATGCAGTAATTGCATTACCAGCAGGAGGGTTACTCCTGAGTCTACTTAGGCGAATGAGGTTCGTTCTGCTAACCTCAATAGTTCTAGGAGGAGGAAGGTTACAATCATCACAACTATCTGAAGAAGAGATTTGTCATGGCCCAAGATGACACTGATCGATAATGGATTGTGTACATATAATGCGCATAGTAATTTGTAATAGAGCGCCATCTTACGGCATGATTTAACCAACTTGACCAGCTCCCACCAACGAGTAACGTCTTGAACTAACTTTATCTCAGTTTTCTCCCCAGCCTTGCCTGGGGAACCAATTGGTGCGCAATCATAGATTGCCTTAATTACTATGTGACCTGGGATTATTTTCTTTTAATGTTAATAATTTATGTCAATTTATTTCTGTGACTGCATGCTAATTTGTTCCCTAGGAAAGTCTGGTGGAAAAAACGATAGAAAAAGTTAACTGAGTGACTGCATTATTCCTAAAGACGTTAGTGAGAGCTGGTCTAGATGATTAAATCATGCTGTATGAGGGCGCACTATTACGACTTACTACAAGCCACAATCCACTCTCGATCACTGGTCGGCTTTGGCCAAGACTTGGCTATGGCTCAATTGGTTTTATCGTACTACCTGAAATCAAGAACCATACAGCCATATTCAACGAACACAGCCTATAAAGTATTTCCACTCATAGATTTAAGTACAATTTAGTCTACTCGTTACCTCAATCTACCAGTGTTATACTCAACATGTTGAGAGGGTGTGTTGTAACTCCCTCTAGAACTGTCAGCCTTTGCAGTGCTGGTAAGGCACTCATGCAAAAAAACCCAAAACATTTTACATCAACAAAGAATTGACATTTCATGTGAAATATCTAAAGAAGTATTCCTGTAAACTGTTTAGATTAATGTTTAATTTGTTAAGGGTCTCTTTCCCATCTACATAATCATTGTATCATTAGGGAGTATTATGATAAGGCATGCCTGGCTAGACACAGATGAACGCATCATCAACTGATGTTCATGAATTAACATTTTCAGCTACTATCGTCACTTTGGTTTTAAAAAAAGAAAATAAAATACCCCAAAGTGGTAACAATGAACGGTCCCTTTGAGTTTAGCTCGCTGAGGTGTAGCCTTCATGGCTAGCTGACATGAATACCAGCTAAAAATGTTATAAACTGAAATTTGCCGTAAAAAAATATGAAGTGAAGTGGTCAGTACTTGTAGTTTTGCATACAAATAGTGCTCTGTACTAACTGTTCAGTTGATTATACAGTATAGTAGAACATTTTTGTTTGCCTGTACGTGCAAGTGCTGCAGGTTGTTTCTTCATTGCTGGGATACTGGCAGTTCAAGGTTTTTTGCACAAAGACATGAGAAATCATTGTCTTTTTCACTTTTTGTGAAATACAATGTAAGTGTCTTTCTCAACGATTTGCACAATTTAAAATTGCGCGTACAGGCTACAAAAGATTGGTAGACACAGTAGGTTTCAGTTTCCTTCTAAATGAACTTGATGGTACACCTGTACATTGGCATTGGAAGCAAAAAGGGTGAACTGCCCCTAGCATGTTACACTCTACATCTGGAGCTTTCCTTTCATTGGAAAAAATACCAAATGTGAAATAAGAATATAATGTAAAACTTGTAAACTGAAAGTGGTGTTTAATTTGTTCATGAAATATTTAGCATTCTGCTGGGAAAATTACAAACCCACACCTGATGAACAAACAATGTTGCAGCCAAAGTACCACTACAGAAAATTCAATAATTTCAATAGTATTTTAAAAGCACAGGTGGTGTTGTATCCATGGCTGTGGATGCTGTGACATAGAGTGGAAATACATTGCCTTAGTAAGTCAACAGTAGTCGGTCTACTTGTGGGTTCTTGTAGAATAACAACCCCAACTATTATGACGGTATTGGATTCAAGACTAAGCAAAATAAAACCACAAAAAGAAAAAAAGGCAAACAGGAAAAGTTGAAATCAAATATTAAAAAGATAACACCATCTGTCCTTTAGCAGAAGGAGAGCTTTTCAATTTTTCAGCAGCATCATTTTAATGAAGGACAATGACAGTGTAGTGTTCTGTCACACTTTATTGACGATTCTAAATTTGGATTAGATTTTGACCACCCTGGTGTTGAATTTCTTTTATTAAAGCTTCAGTGAAATCAGAGTAGGTTTTTCAGTGGAGACCTTGGAATAACAAAGCCGTGAGATTTTAATATCAAAAAGAAGAACCACTCATTGTGTGTGACAGTATTAAACATTTCACATAGTGATGCTTTCAATTATTATTATTTTGTTATTTGGGCATATGTTGACTTGAGGGGGTCATCATCAGTCTGCAGTCTGCAAAACATACTCTTGCTGGGTAATGTTATGGTACATAAACTACCAGCGCAACAAAGGATAACAAGAAAACATTTCTTCACATCAAGGGTTTTTTACATTTTTGAAAATGAAATGCTAGAACTTAAATTCAAAGCACTATACTTAAGCTTTTAGTAGGACTTTCAATTTGATGGGAAACAACCTACTGAGGTTTGTGGTTACACCATAGAAACTTCTCTTTTCTTCTTATGATAGTATGAACTACAAATCAAAGACATGAAGTTGTTAAACATCAGGTCCTTCTCAGAACCACCCAAAATTAGAAGAAAAAGAGATAATTTCAGAACGACAAACTGCACTTGAACGTATTTTTTTATCTGACATAATTGCTACATGTACATGTACATGTAACTTTAATTATTTATGAGTGCAAGGACAGTGATGAATCTCACTGTATCAAATAAAGGCCTTAGTTCTAAATTGAAGTAATCAGATCGTATTGTTGAAAACACTGTGTTCAAACTGCTGAAGCTGCCGACAATACTTAAATTTCACAATTTATAATTTATAAAAAAGAGGAAAAGAGAGGCAGTGGTCTGTCAAACTTATGATAATGGTTAATACTGGAATCAAATTTGGGAGGAAATCCACAAGACCACAGGGCTTCCTTGTAAATCAACATTTTTGCTGCATCAGAGTCAAATTGAGAAAAACACCATAAAACTGTTTTTATTTGAACAAGCACCAGAGAAGATTTGTCTCTTTCTTATAGGTAATACTTTGATACTTTGATAACATTTGAAAGATATTTTCAGACTCAAAGTCAACGTTTGCTCATCATTTGTGTGTTTAAGACATTTATCCAATTGAAAAACACAAGACTGCCAGACTTTGTCGTGAGTTCACTGGCCTGATGCTAAAATCACTAGCTTCGGGCCCTGCAGTCCAGTGTAATTTTCGAGCCCTGTTCAATGTGTCCCTTGGAAACGCTGGGCTCAAGGAATTATGAACGCTGATAGCATGCAGGTTTTGTAATTGTCAAAACAAAACTTGATTTGTCTTAACCTGAATGCCCACTGACTATAAAGTTCTTACCATTAACAACCCTCCACAGACGGGGAAAGTTTGTCAAAGTTGAGACTACCAAAATCACTAGTGCATATTGCTCTAATTAATACAAAAATAAGTCAGAAAATCTCTAAGAAAAAATTAAACCTTTTCTTAAAACTACATTACTAAACTTTTACCTCTTAATTTTTACAAAAAATTGCAGTAGTTGGTTGTAAGGTGTTTTTGCTACCAAGAGGATAGGAATGAAATTTTACTCTTCAAAAACCCAATTATGTACATTAACCATTGAACGTTGTTGGAATCTGTTTTTTCAAAACCAGTGAATGGGAATAATTTTACACAACAAAAACAAGTGATGTACTATGTAAAAGAACCCTTCAGTTGGGGTTCTATGTCCACTAATTGTTTTTTATTTAAATTGTAAACAACTTTTTTTTTCAGATTTGAGAAAGTTAGTAACTTTCGTGAAAGAAATCTGCCAATAATTAATGGTACAATGTAGTTAATTAAGAGCTAAAAGTAAATTCTTGTTGGGATCCCGACATTGTCTCCTGTCTACACATTGTATCAGCCATGTACAAACAATTTTGCATATTACATTAAGTGCATTGTTTATGGCATACATGTATATATGCAAATGTTTTCGCATGTTTTTCAGTTTGAAACGGCATCATCTGTCAAATTTCGTTCGGAGAAAACACTTTTTTTACAAAAATCCTTTCTGTGAAAATCAGGCCCTGCATCTTTAATATGATGTATACAGAAATAAAACTGTGAGATGATAAAAGTGGTTCTAAAGGCGCAACAACATCCAACATATCTTTGGTGATTTTAATTACTATTTTAATTATCTTAAACCCTGAAGCAGCCTCCTTCTATTTAGACCAATATTCATGCAGAGTAAAGCCAATTGTAAATTGCCCTACACCGGTATTTATGTGTACTGTATTAAGATAATTACATCAGTACACATCTACCAGGCTTAATGTATGTCACCCATGTCCTAATTATATTAATTAAAAAAGAAAAAAAAAGCAATCGCCAGGTTTTTTTTCTTCTTCTCTTCATGGACGGAATTGCCTTTAATTAATGATAACGTGGTATTGGACATAGATTATAATATTCATGGACATAGATCATGCATTGTGTTTCAAACTCTAGACCAAAGCTTGTACTTAGCATGTATAACAACAAAATTATACCTGAGGACATTAAAGGGAAAGTATATCGGCTTGGCACATTTGGCTTTTTTTGACTGCGGCAATCAAAATAAACAGCGGTGATTGTTTTACTTATTATTAAATTTTTTTCTTGGGGGGTGTGGCCTAAAAAATGCTATGTTCTTGACTTTGACAGTATTTCTGGCCAGAAATATTTGGAAGTTAAGCAGTGGTATGAGCTTAATGATCTATGAGGTTTTGAATATTTTGTAAGTTACCAACCCTGTCTCTGAAGATAAATTTATAAGAAATGTACTGTTTATGATATATTAATAGTTGGCAAAAACTGATGAGTACAATTCACATTCTGTGGTTACTCAGTGATCTAACTCTTGCAGCTGCAATTATGACAATTCGGTCGGAATATTTCCATCTACACTAACATTACTCAGTGATTTCAATTGGTTCGGATTGGAACCCACAACATTCCGTTGAGTAGAAATCCTAACTGGAAGGCCAGATCATGGGAACAGTAACTGCTAATCTTGCACAGGAACTAAGAAGTCCCTATTGTTTCTAACTCTCAACCTCCATTATTTATCCTTCTTTAACGATGAGGTTTTGAACTTCATTCTTGAAGGGTCAGCGATTGCACTGAGGTAAAGATCACTTCAATCTATAATAACAAATGTAAATTTCATTTAGACTTTTACAAAGGGCAGAATAAAAAGCAAGGGTCGCTGTACGCAGAATAATTTTGAGGCTGTGAATAGTTGTAAGAATCCTGCCAATTGAAACAATTTTACTATTTGAAGGAAGGTTGGTGGATCATACAAACATGTAGTGATGATGGAAGGGGGAGGGTTGGTTTGACCAAAGGGGAGACCCAATGTTGATACCCTTGTTCAAAGTTTTTACGAATGACGAATTAGCCCCACAGCTTTTGCTTTTTAGCAAATCCTGTTTGAAGTTTAGCTTTTTTTGAACTGTTTGTTTCGGGAACTGCTTTCTTTTTTGTCTTTTTAATATTACTATCAAATTACAGCTGAGTTCTTCAGTCATACATAACTGTCAGTACTTTTCAATCTTGTGACTGGATGAGTTATTAATCCCAAAACACATTTGTCACTTCTTTACAAAAAGACCCAAAACAGACCTACCCACCAGTGTGCTGTGAACAAACAACCTAGCATGATTGTTTTATCACTTCATGAAAATGGATTTGTCACTTTGTAAAAGTTTAAAAGTCAAACCACGGCTGATTTGGCACCATGCCTCCGCTATGAATTTCAAATGATAAAGTGGTGAAACAAAAATAGAAAATATATGTTTCATTGGTTATGCCATGCTAATTAGTGTAATTGCAGAACTTATATATATTAAGTCCTTGCAACTTGTCATTGTTAACAGCATTGTATCAAGAATTCATACAATAACCGATATCCAAAATGTTGTGATATTTGACACATTCGTCACTTCATAAAAATGCTGACGATTGATCAACAGAAAATAAACATGTACAGTACATGTAGGCTAAGATCCAACCCCAATCCCCATGAAATATAAAAATGTAAAAATACTAATAATTGTTTATAATAAAAGAAATATATCAAGTAGTAGTGAATAAACATATGGGTGTTAACAAAGCATGCTCTTAAAAAAATAAGAGTTTTGAAAAGGTTGTTATACATCGGTATACATCAACATACATGTAATCTCTTCACGAAACCCGCAATTTATTTCAATTTTGTAATCCAAGTAAACAAACGATAATCCTGTTTGCAAATCAATGCTATCTGACGAAATCAATGTAAAAAATTGAATTTCCAGCTCTTTGACAACAGCCAGTGTAGCGGTTTTATTAAATTCCTGGCCTTTGTAAAGTATAGGGCAGATATAACTGTTTTGTTTTTGGAAATAATCTTCTTTCCGAATTGTGACATCTCCAAGTGAGATTATGCTCATATATTCTTATTTGTGGTCAAGTATTGCAATGTGTTTTCAAAACACTGCTTTTATAAAGAAATGTATTTACACAAACTACAAATGACAAATAGGAAGACCGCCAACATAGGGCTAAATAGCTCAGTTGGTAGAGCACCGCCCTGTTAAACTGGAGGTAGTTAGGTCAAATCCTGCTCCAGTAAATTTTTCTTTGTTTAGCCCCAAATTATTTAAATAAACTTGATACAATGTCAGGTTTTTAAGACTACCTGAGACTTCTACTTTTTCTTGAATTTTAAAGGTATTTTTATCACTGTGACCCATTCTTCAAAAAGGTTGTGGTATTTAGTGAAATTATTGCTGTTGTTATACCTTTTTAGTAACAAGTGCCTTGCATTGTAACCTGTAGGTCTGAAATAAAGAGAAAATGTTGAAGAGTAAAGGAGGAAAATCCCAATTGAGTGAAAACTTGGATGGGACAAAAAACCCAGTGCATTCACAAGACTCTAGTCGACAGGATTTGAACTGGGGTCCACAAAGTTGAAAGGCAGGAAAGACATCACTGAGTTATCCTGAATGTGTATAGCAGAATGGATTGTGATGGATTTGTGGAATACTGAAGGGCATTGATGAACTGAGCAAGGTGTTAACAATTCAAATCGATGATTGAAGCAAAATTTACCCAGCCTGCAAACTGACAAGAATGCAGCACTCACACAAAGGCTTGATGATTCCATCTCCATATTGTGACTACTACATAATGACAAATCTTCACAGTGAGGTGATGATGTTGGCGAAAAATGAGTAAAGTGGGCTGCCTTGCATTTGAATTGTCAGGGATTGGGTAATGACACTGTTGAGATGGATTTACAAAATCACATGTTCACATGTACACATGTAATACAATTTGAAAACCAACAGAAATTGGAAGGATTAGTTAAATCTTCAAAACCTTCCATCCTCAACCTGTGATTTTGAAAATCTGTCCTGTGTAAATTCTTAATTTAATCCTTTGAAGACATTTACCTGTTTTGCTGAGTTAGCAGCAGCTGACAATGTTGCACTCAAGGGGAGGTCTCATATGAGTTTGCTGTCCCACTGGACAAGTCATTCAACTACACACTGCCAACTGTGAATGTGATGGTAAAGTTTAATGTTGTTAGTGTGTCAATGTGAACATTTTGTCAGTTAAACAAATTGAAACTGTTTGAAAGTGTTTATTTTTTGCCTTCGAATGCTTGTGTTGTGTGAGGTTGTTTTCTTTTAAATCGTTCTTGTTATTGTTTGTATCTAAGGTAGTTATTCTTAGGCATTGTTACTCTACACCTTTGCAGGAATGTTTGTCTTGTGTTTTGCAAATTTACGTTACAATTTGTCAGTGCTTACTTGTTACGTACTATGTTCCTTCTAAATGTGGTGTGACTCTTTTGTTCAGGGTTCAAGTTCACGCTATGAGGGGGTTCATAAGGACAAGGACAATGACGAATTGGTAAGAGAATTATCCACGAGAGAAATCTCCAGTCTTCTTGCCGCCTCCCGCCTCTTTTCCCCACGTCATTGCTCTCCTTCATCATAAAAACAAAACCCCCGTTGCCTTGTGTACTAATTCACCTGTTATCAAACCCTTCCCTCCCCTCTCATTTAAATGGTTTGTCCTTCAGGATCATTTCTGTACTTGTTCAAGTGTGGTAGATGGTTCCTACTAGTGCAACTCTCTATGTATGAAAGCATATTTTAAACTAGTTCTTTGTATTCCTTGTGATGAATCGGGATGTTTTAACCTTCTCCAAAGCTACTGGATTCATAGTATTTTATGCCTCAATTTGCCCTCTAGCCCTAGCCCTGATCTTGGTATACTACAAGTAACTTACAAACACAGTTTGTAAGTTTAAGGGACTCTTTTGAATTTAACGATATTGACTTGCGAGTGAATGCAAAGCTAGATGTTCATCATTGTTACGCCACGGATGTATTGAAATTCTAAGGTCCGAGTGTAGAACATAAACTGGACATGTAACTTGATTGATTCATGTTTCCTCTAAGCTGTTCACTGGGAAGTTGTTTCCTGGATAAAACACCATTGACGATTATGAACAATGGCAGTTTGGCAGCATTTTGGGGGTGGTTTGCCTACAGCATCTATCATGCTGCTTTCAAATGTAGGTTGAAAGCCCCACATTGAACTTGCAATGATTATTATTTCATTGTGCACATTGTACGTGTACGTAATTGTGTACAGAACAGATCCATGCATAGCCCAAGGCATACAGTATTGATATGGCCCATTCAGGCAGATTGTTGTCTAGTTTTAGACTTAATACACATGTAAATGGGTTGTAGTATCATGTGGTTCAATAGTGAAAATGTATCTAAAGTGAATCATTAATCATCATAACAATGTGTAATTTTGCGTAGTCATAGTGCATTTATATCTTGTTTACAGCATCAAAATTTCAATATTGTCAAAATTGTGTCAACTGGTCACAAAGCAATGAACATTCCTGAACATTCAGAGTGATTTCATGGTCCTCAATAGAGTGTCTATGTAACAAAACAGACCCTGTACCGTATGTAAAATAACAACCCTCAAAAGTGTTTTAAAAACATTGATCCGTGTGCAAGTTGCAAAGTGGATGACTAGGCCACCTCTACTCCTAACCCTGCATTCTTAGAAGTCAAACCCCCAAAACGCCAGCCAGTGCCATCATGCGTACTATCCAGTCTGCTGGAAGATCATCCTGTATTAGCTCTCAGTACGCTGAGAAAACATCCCCAGCATCAAGATGCTGTGGCTCGTGTAGTGATTACAATCTGGGGGGGGGGTCTATAAGCCCATCAGGGGCCTAGGACTTAGTTGAAGTTAATGGCTTTAGGCTTCCTGGGTAAATACACTAGTCTCTCCTTTTCCTTCTCAGTTCGTGTAGCGTTCGTTTCTTGGGATTATCTTGTTGAGGACAGGTAAGACGGCGGCGATCCGTTGAGAAGCCTGTGAGGCGTTATCTTTGGGTGGTGGTGTGTTTATTCTAATGCATAATGATGTTACACATTCTTTAGAAAATAGGCCAATCATCATCTGGGAATCAAAGCCTGAATAAACCAATCAGAGTTGGCTGCTGTATAGGAAACAAGAGCCGGTTTTAACCATCTTGTCTATGTCTATACTAGAGCAGGACAGAATTTCCTGTGTCTGCTTACTGAAAAAAACATTTTGCTTTGCGCCATCCTGTTGGATGAGCACAGAATTCTTTGAGCCATGTGCTCAGAGTCAGTGGTAAGTAGTGCCATGACCTTAGGCCCAGGGCCCAATTCCATAGAGCTGCTTATAAGCACAAAAGGTAGCTACCACAAGCAAAGTCATGCCATATCACAAACTGTCTGTGACTGGTTTCCACTTAGTTTTGCTTAGCAGAAACATTGTTAAGCAGCATTTTCTACTGATGCAGCTCTATGAGATAGGGCTACAGTCTTGTTTTGTTGAAATTACCGCTATCGTCGAACAATGGTAATCAAACAGCAACAAGTTTTATGAATGCCAGATTAGAGTAGACAGTGGGGGGGGGGGGGGGGGGGGGGGGGGGGGGGGGGGGGGGGGGGGGGGGGGGGGGTTTGTGGACTTTTTTTCAGATGTCGTGGTTTGTCAGTCATTTACATGTGAGAGTAGTGTTCAATGTGATTCAGCAATGTGGTCACCTTTTTTTTAATGTAACAAATTTTGATTTCAGCAAAATTGGGCACCATATTTTCTTATCATGGTTGCTACAGTGTGTACATGTACCTTGCAGTTTGTGTAGGATGAAGACTTTATTTGTCAATATTCTGTTTAAAGGTACAAATTTATGGCTTAAAAGGTGACATTTCTTATACACCAACTTTTAATCTTAGAAGCTTACCATATCTTTAAATGATTACTGAAGGAACTCCATTTATCTGTGTGCACGATGTTACTCTGTAAGTGCTGTATGTGTAAATTATATGCCATACCATTAATTACACAGACTACCTGGGCTTACGAGAACATTGTTATTGGCAGGCCCCATGTTGGCGCGTTTTGCACACGTAATGCTTAATTAAATGCTGCAAGGGTGAGGTTATTCTGTTAGCAGTATGCAGTGTAATGACATTGTCTTTAAGATCACCACTCTCTAGAGAATATTCAACAAAAGGTTTAGCCAGTTCAAGACTGTACACCTCAAATTCCATAAGAGTCGTTAAGAAATACTGTGAGTAAAGTAACGCCTGGGTGAAGACAACTCAGTGTACACAGCCCGCTTGCATGTGAACTTGAGGTTCTTGTACTGTTTTAAAAGAGCAATGTACTTTTAAATTGCTTAGTGGATGTTTCAAATTGTTCCCATAATCTCTCTGAGAAAACACGTAGCTACGTCAAAAAGTCCACATTTTATAGTCAGGTATGTACGTGTACATGTGTATATCTTGGAACATTTGTGACATTCAGGACTGTTAGTGTACTATGGTTGGAGGCCAGCAGCTTTCTAGTACTATCAAACTCGGCAGCCATTCTCGTCAGCTGGTAATTACTGTTAAATCATTTTTTTATTGATGTTTAATGATGTCCTCCACAGCTTAATTGGTGGTGGTTGTGGGTTACAGAGGTAATTAATGTGATGATTACGGGGTAAACAGTGAGTGTCCGAGTTAAACAAAAATGCCTTTAGAAAAATTGTATTGTAATTGAGGAATTAATCCGGCACAGAATAATGCTGCAAAAAAAAAAAAAAAAAAAAAAAAAAAAAAAAAAAAAAAAAAAAAAAAAAAAAAAAAAGGATTTTGAACTTAGTGATCGAAAAAAAAAATGTCCTCAAAGCTGAATGGAAACAATTTTGACAAGTTATTGTATTTATATACAAAATAATAATTAGGAATTGATGTAGGAATGAAAAAAAAAATCAAATCAAGAGATCAGGATAACCAACAAAGCAACTAGAACACAGTGTAGACACCACAGTAAAACAGTATATCAAGGTATGGGAATAGCTGCTCAGTCACACTGTTGGGAAATAAAAACAAGTCCTGCACAGCCAAGTGGCTCACTGACCAATCATACAAGGAATTAAAACAAACTCACGCACACCACACCCAGTATTTGTGCATAACGCATAGTTGCGCGTTCCAAGAATGATTTATCATTACATGTAAAAAAGGCCGTCTTAAAAGTGTGATGTCAAGTGGGAACGATCTATGATTTTTTGAACAATTTCACTACATGTAGAGTAGTAGGGAGCCCCGGCTTTTGGCATACATTGTATTTCAAACATGACCTGCATGCAGGTCCTGTATGGCATCATGGTCAAGTGTTGAAGTTAAAATATAAGAGATTTTATGACTGAAACTGACTACGTGCAGCCAGAACTTCCATTTTATAATAGGCTTTGTAAAGCCTATTATAAATGTCTTATCAATAAAAACCTTCATCCTGTTGTCTGGGAAAAAAAAAACAACAGCAACCCAGTGGAACGTTTTGAAAACACATTGCATCATAACGTTCCCTTTCAGGCTCCAGGATGAAGGTCTGTACATGTATGTGTACGTGAAGAATTCTAAAGCAGTTGAGCCTTTGTTATATCAAATTCTGCCAGACTGATTATTTTCCCCTGTAAAAAGGTTTATTTACAAGTTGCAAAACACTTTTTGTACTTTTTGTTGTTGTGACCGAGGGTGCTGGTCAAAAGTCATATTGTCATACACCATGCACACGTTCACATTGTTAAATGCATTCTTCCACATAATACATGCATACTGTACTTTATGTTTTGTTTGGCCTCAACTTCATTTCATAAAGTTGTTTACCGATAAATGTAACTTGAGTATTAAATCTTGACTATCAAATCTTGAGTATCAAATCTTGAGTAAAATAGATAAGTAGATGAATGACACCAAGAGTTCAAATGATTTGACCTTAAATAGTGATTGAAGAATGACATCACAGGTTACTTTTGTGGTGGGACCTGTGACTGGTGTGCCTGCCTACCGTACAACTGGGTACAATGCACATGTACATGTATGGTACAATGCACATGTACAGTACAATGCGCATGTACAGTACAATGTAGGTCTTTCCTGTTGCGTTTCCTGTTCATCAAAATGCGTAATTTTTTATCCCATGGGTACACGTACTGATACTTGTATGAAGAGCGCCCTCAGCAGGTTCTGCTTGGAAAGGAGAGTGGTTTTCCTATAATTGTCTCAAACATCTGCACAGAAAGTATAATTATCTTCTTACTAAGCAGTGTGGATACTTACACCTGCCCCATCCAATTGTCATGTTCTGTTACAAGCGCATCTATTTGCTGTATTTTGTTTAAGGGAATTATCTCGTTGACTCCAGGAAGCATAATGAATCACTGTTGATTTCCCCCTCATTAAAAACGATGCATACAATGCTTTCAGCTGGTAAACATCTTTATTTTACATGTATATATTTATAGACAGTTAATTTTTCATTGAAGTTAGGCATAGCAACCACCTGCATTCCCTGTGTGTACATTACATCCCTGTTTTTATGGCAAAAACTTGTATTTAAGCTGAAGTTATCAGTTTTAGCTGTCTTCAACTCGGACACTGCCGATAAACAGAAATTCTTGCATATGTATTCAAGTTTAGTTTTGCAGTTCTAAATTTGAGTTTGTATCAACAACATTCTTGTGGCCTTGAACCTTGTGGGAATTTACTACAAGTGCATGCTGGATGTTAGTGAGTAAATCTAGGTGTTTGTTTTGCTGGATGGAGTGAGACAGCCACCTGTAAACAGATGTGGGAGATTCAGGTGATGGTCTGTTTGATGTGTTGGGACATTTGTTGCGTCATGCATGGAATGCGTATTAGACACAGTGGAATACAATCTTCCGATGTTCAGGTTTGTCTTTAGTTAGATTTTTAAAGTTCCTACTTGTATTTTGAATGGAATTTACCCAGGGTTCTATTCTTTTGGGAGCTCATTATATTTACATGCTCTTCTTAACCACTTCGCATCGGATGACGGGGTATACATGCCAATTTTGTTTAGATGGCCTAAGGCAGACGTTTGTTCACAATTTGAACAACTTCTGAGCGCCCTCTATTTTTTTGAGTCAGTCAGACACGCGTGCAAAGGCCTACGCTTACTGTGCTACGCTTCATTTCACCCGCACAGAGAGGGGCGTAAGGTACTAGAAATCATGCTCGTAATCTCCCTTTTTCTGGGAGTTATGGTGTTATAGCCGATTTCAGACCTTTGTCCTTTTGTTTTACAAATGTGGGATACAAGAATGGACAGGCTGCCACCATTGTTTCATTGTATTCGGCTCAATGAGAGGTAAGTACGAGCTTTCTGAGATTCCAGTATACTTTGGTAGATTATCTGCCCTGGCTTACAACCAAAGTTTTGTGACTTACGGTGAGTGCCAATTTTATTGTCTCCAAATCCCAGGGCTTATGAGAACCTTTGTTGTCTTTCTTTTGTCTAGTCAGGGTTTCATTGTAGCAATGATATTTTCAAAGGAAAATTATTGTAAACTCAAGAAGCTCAAAAAAGTACCAAAAAGGAACACAGCGCATAGACAGGGAAAAGTTTTTTGAATACTGATGTGATGTGGTTAAAGAGAACTCTTCAGTTACATTTACTTATCGTTTGTCACAATTTTAAGCTTAAAACATGCCACAAATTTGCCTTTATCCAGGCTTAGTATAGTTAATTCTATTCAACTGTAAAATTATTGGGGAGTTGTCAAACCCCCTACACCTCCAACAGCCCCTATACCTCCTCCACTCCTGATCGGTATACTTCTTGTTTACTTAGGTACTCCATGCTCCATCTTCATCCTATTTCAGTCCTATTATTTGAGAGACGGTGTCACACCCCTACACCTCCAACATCCCCCTATACCTCCTCCACTCCTGATCGGTATA
>CM021531.1:20281744-20299441 GCA_010994315.2 Pisaster ochraceus
GAAGATTATTAAAAGTTTCTTCGATAAAGTTTGGAAAAGTGACTCAACATTGTACTTTAGTGCAGATCATATTATGTTTTCATTCTGTTTTGGTGTTGTACTGTTTATCAAGGTGTATCCGTCACAACATCCACTTTTTGAATTTTGCATCCACTCTTAATATTTTCCATAAGATATTAACATATACTATTTCGGTGAGGCTGAAATAAACGTTAAATTGAATTGAATTGGATGTTTCAAAAAGTGTAAGTACCTCATAAAATTGTGTAATGAACATAATGCGGGATACTATTTGTCTGTTACTATTTGACAGCTACTATTTGATAACAATTGATCTAACAGTCTTTTTGAGTTGTGTAAGTAATTTGTCTGAATGTGTATTGCTCATAACAATGTCCAGAGAACAGGCTGGGGCTCATCATGCAGATTTGTGAGTTTAAGGAAGTCTACATTACTGTAACATGACATTTACTTTCCTTAGCCTGGGTGTATGATCCACCCACACATCCAGCATCTACAATCCCATCATCACAGCATGTTCAGACATGCCGTTTTTCATTTCTCTTCATTTTTCTGTCATGAGAGCCTTAACTTTCCACCTCCCTCAGGTCAAATATTCTAGGAACTAATACCTTTAGTGGGGCAGTAAGCCTTAAAACTGTCTTATGCAGTTAATAACATCCGCCCCATTCTTACACTACATTAAATTTAATGAAAATTTGTGCTCATAGCCTGGAAGTCAAATGCATACAGTGATTCCCATAGATTGGACAGCACCAAATGCTAGAAAACTATTAGTGACCCTTTGGGGCTGATTTGCATATAACCCCCATCACATTTGCAAATGGATCCAGGGGAATCATACATGTATTCTTCATTTCAGTGTGTTTTGTTGGTGTTAATGGGTCTATGTTTTTGATTAAACTCACAGCGTCACATTTGACGCAGCGACTGCATGATAACACCAGAGTAGGAAATAACATTTGAAATCTATTTCCAATCTATATTTAGAGCTACACTGTATGACACTTTCGTGCCCTCCCCAATGTGCAATACAAGGTTACAAGGATGCATTTCAATTTTGTGCATTAGCCAAATCATATTAAAGGACATGTTAATGTTCAATATTGTCAAGCTTATTACACACTATACCATGTATACAGTGGAACACAAGTAATAATTTATCAAAGAGGATATCAAATACACTCATCCAAAAGAGGAGAGTGCCTCGGGGCCCCAAAACAACCACTACAAAACAAGGTTATCAGCCAAAATACCATGTCACATGTACCAGCTATAACTGGTATCCTGCTAGGTTTTGCTTTGCAGAAAATGTTCCAGGGATGCATTAAGGGGCAGGCAGGGGAACTTAGGGAAGAAAACTTTCTGCTGTTAACTGTCACCTTTTCTTCTGTTAAAGAGAATTTACTTCGTAGATTTTGGCCTTCATTCCTTCCCAATGTTGAATTTTTAACAAGCACTTGTAATAATCAACATACAATGATACTAAGGGTATGAATTCAGATAAGTAATGGAAGAACTTATCAAATGTTGTAAGTCTTGTGGCTGATTAATCACCATAGCTTTATTCTCTTTGATAATTATCAAGTTTCAATGTCTGCAGTCTGTCATCTTCGGGCCATCTCTTGTGGTATTTAAAGGCAATATTTTGAAGGCCTGCAGCGTAGCAAATCTTTTCTTCCTCTAGTATCAATCTTAAGACACAGTCATGATGTTCATACCTAATCAAGATTAAAGGTAATGTAGAAATGAAATGGGATGGAAATTTGACTCATCTTGTCACTAGGCTTGGTCTTGGTGTCCCCAGGTAAGAACTCTTCCATGTAGCTTGTAATATTCTTAATGGATGTGCACTTATTATGGGAAAGTGCAGCCTGGTCTGTTTTAATGTTACTGATCATAAATAGGCTACTTATTTCAAATATGTATTCATTTCCCATTTTGAGAATGGAGTAATATTCTTGAGTCTTGTGGTTTGGTTCAAGTGTTTATGTCTTCTTGCCTTGATCTGTAACTGTTTTGTTGCCTTAATATTGTAATATTTTTTTGCTGATTTCTGGTTTACAATAATTGTTCTACTTTGTAAGACTTTAAATGTACATGTCCTTACCTTCTTGTATCTTATAATTTTGTTGACACTGTTGGTTGAATAAATAATAATTTTGCAAAAACAAAGAAAAGGTGCAAGTATTTCCTTTAATGAAACCTGATCATAGAGGCTGTTTTTAATCTAGCCTAATGTTACTCTGAAATGCTCATCAGAGCAAAACCCAATCCTCAGCAGAAAATTACTGGTAGTGATGTTCAGTACTGGCAGTAGATCCTGAAGCTGTTGTTGAGATTTATTGGAGATTCTGTTGAAGTCATTTGCAATAAATATCAACAATCTCAAAAGTATCAAAAGAGCTATTTGAGGAAGATGAGGGTACAGTGTATGATACATAAATGCACCTTCCTTCATGGTGGATGACTTTGTTGTGTTGTTTGCAACACTGTTTGGTACATTGCACCAGTGATAATTACTCCTTCCAGAGACATGGTGGCCATCTTTCATAAACATTTATGTTTACAAGCTTGTGTGTAGAGTGGACTTAAATTGTTTTGTTTTAAGAAAGAGTTAAGTAAAGAGTGCACAATTATCATACATGATGAGGTGCAACATTTGTAAATTTAATTAGAAAGATAATTAGAATAAAAAGAGGATAATAAATAAAAAAGCATTCCTTGCATACATGTAGATAGAGCAGTGAGTATACTGGTGCTAAACCATGTCACCTTGTTTACAAAAAGAGTGAACTTATTGATTCCAGGGCTTTTCCTGGCAGGCAAGATCTCACACTAGTCATGTGGTAAATTTTACATTTTTGTCAAAATTACCACAAAAATAAAGAATTGTAAAAAGTAACAGCTGAACAAGTTTTGAGATGTGCCCCCCTTCTTCATCAAAGGTTGATAACAATTAAACTGCAATTTTCAGAAAATGTAAGACGGAATGTGTTCTTCCATGGAGCTGTACAAACCATGCCTGCAGGAAGTCCAGGCTCTGTGATGTCACAGGTTACATGGTCTATTAAATTATCTTAAAAGTTAATGCAGGAAGTAGACAGAAAAGAGAATTAATCCTGCGCACAGGATTTCACCTTGCACCATAGGCCTACTGTGAAATTCTCAGAAATGTTGAATCGTGACCTTTATATATTTGACTTGAATTGATTTTTTGTATGTTATAACAGTGTGGAGCAGCAGGAGACTGCTCTGAAAATGATATCATTTTATCTCTAGATGCTTCAAATGTCAACCCCTCCTTGATAAACTCCATTGCAGCAAAAATCTGCATTATAAAACTCCACATACATGTATGGTTAACACAAATCAGTTTTTGCTTGTATGGATGTGCCATTTTTTAAATTCTAAACCCTAAATATGTAACCCTTTGACTTGTTGGGGGTTGGTGAGGTAACATCAAAGCCAAAACGAAATGAAGGGAAAGTTAATTATAAAAGGCATGAAACATATTGCCTTAAGGAAGAGCACATTAATTCCAGTTGAGTAGTTTTCAATAAACACACCATACAAGCGTGGAAATTTCATTAAAATCCATGTGGTCATGTTACCAAGAAAACAGCAATTACTGCTTATGTGAAGTGAGTGATTTCTACACATTAATTAGTTTTTGCTTATTTCAATCCAGCTTAAATTGAGATGGGAACTGAGGTTTGGGGAAATCGTTTCTTAAATTATAGCACTGTCTCAATATGCATGGAAGTGTTCCTTAAGACAATTGGTACCATTGTTACAGAGTAAGCTTCCAGATTAACATAACTGTTCATTGTTTTTCTGAACATTACAAAGGATATAAGAATTGTTTGTGTTACTTGCTGAATATTGCAGGATTCAAAATAACCTCTGGTCGGTGGTTTAGTGGTTAAGACACCTGCTTCTGAATATGAGTGTTGTGGGTTCAATTCCCACCCAAAGATTATGCCTGTGGATTACTTTTTTTATCTGCAGGACTTGGGGAAAGCACTAATTATACTAATGGATAAAACCACACATAGTATTACAAAAGCTGTTTACTAGCTCCGATGTTGAGAAGGATTTTATAACAATACCATTATTATAAAAACAGGTGTTACTTCATAAATTTGAAAGTAAAATCACCATTATTTTAGTTGAAGATATATGCTAGTAGACTATATGGTACAGGAACATTTTTTTCCAAAAGGTAAAGCGTTGATTGTCAAATACTGACTTTTTATTAGGAGGTGATTTGGGCTTGAAAACCTTGGCCATCATCAAATAAACGTGTAATGATTTTTTCCAAGTTCAATACTGTAAGAAATTCTACTGTAATGCAAGAAAAATCTCCCAGGAAAGAGACTGTACAACTTATTTGGTTGTGAGTTTTCCAGCCCAAGGCTAAAATATTACTAGACTCAAGCCAGCAAAAGAGAACATTTACATGTTTTTCAAGTTATTTATTAAAATTATTGAAATGGCAAGAGGGTGAGAGGAAGAGAGAGAACATGTTGTTCAAAATGTTGTCTCAATAAACAAGCCACAATGCATTGTGGCTTGTTTATGTTGTCTCAATAAACAAGCCACAATGCATTTGCAATGCAGTTCAATGGTCGTTAATTTAATTCAAGTGTCAAGAAATCTTCATGAATTTGTCTGTGATCATCATCTTAGTCTTGACATGGTTGCTTAGATACAGTGTGTAGGTGTGTGCCCTGGGGAAAATATGAAAGTTTTACGCCCTCTTGTGGCGAGTTTCTTTTCTCCTACATTTCCATAAAGGCATCAGTAACTGCCGCTCTGCCCTCACTTGAGTATAATTGGTCAGGAGTTGTGTAGTTTTGTGGTTTGGCAGGTTAGAAAAAAGTTATTCTGCCCTCTTTTGTCAAGTTAAGTCCAGTGCTGGCAGTATTTGCATAAAGCTGTGGGTGTATTTGAACTATGTACATGTAATGACATGGTTTGACAGCCATTAAACTACGAGTGCAGCTTTGGCATGCACTTTGCATCTTGGATCATTATGTATAGGTGGAGCATGTGTTTATATCCAATGTGTGCTTGTACATATACAGTGGATGTGCCCTGTGACAATTTATGTATGGTTTGCATACACTGCAGATCCTATTGGCCAATGAGGTTTGAGAAGTGCCCTTGGTTAATTTATGCAGCCATAGCAAGCAATTAACATATTTACACAGCATCGCATTGATGATTATCTCATGTTTCAGCCAGTTAGCTTATGGCTATATAATTTATTAGAGAAATCAATTTGTAATATCTGCCCTACATTATGTCCATTCATTCTTGTGTACTGAAGACATTTTTTATCCTAGACAGGCTGTTATATTTGTTTTATGAATTAGATTTCTATTTTATATTTATCGCACACAGGCCTCCTTTTATTGTTAATATTCAGTGATTATAAGTCTCAGGCTTTTTCAAATATATCATTATTTTAATTTATTTGTGATTTATTTGGGTAAATCTAGCTTTGAAAACCCAAACTGTTTTTAAGCCAGGCATGCTCATTTCATTTTTTGTGGGCGTTTTTCCCCAACAGTTCTGAGCTTCCTTGAAATACATGACTAAAGAACTTATTTTTTTTCGAGGGTCTTAAAAAACTGTTTGTCCACGTTCTGACATTTATTAAAATTGCAAGAGTTTGGAGATGGGAATAATGCCAAAAGCACTGATGTCTGAGACTGTAGAGGAGAGTAGTGCATTAATCATAAAGGCATTTGAAGAAGGAGAGAGAGAGAGAGAGTTAGAGGGGGGGAGGGGAGGGGGGGGGGGACAGAGAGAGAGAAATGCGATGTAGATTCATGGGTATTGACTGAGTTGCTATTAACAACTAAACTTCCTGTACAGTGTATATATCTTCCTCTTGAAACCTTTTAAATCTTTGTAAATTAATTTGCAGTACCACAATGTTTTATTTAATAAACCTGAAATTAAACTGTTGGAATGATTATTTATTCTGCAATATGAAATGACAGATGTCCATATACATTTGTGCATGAATCATTTATATTAGATATGATTATAAGTCTCGCTTAAAGTTTATTTAAAAATGTATGACCATTTTGGATCACAAAACGCTGTACGTTATTTTGCCAACTCTTCATATTTTTCTTGAGGACACTGTCTAGAGATCAATAAGCAATGGCTGAATTTTAATCAGTTTATTAAATTGTTTTAGTTTAATTTCAATGTTTCAATATTTATTTGAAATGTGGTGTTGATGTTAGTTGTATTTTAAATAATATTTTTGTAAACTGTACTTCCGGCTTCTAGGCCACTATATTGTAGTATTTTTAATAAACCATAATAATAAAATATCTGAGTGAATATTGTGTGCTGCCATAGCCACACTTCTCCATAAATTACCGTCAGCATTCATTTCTGGAATGCATCATAGACCTCCTTGACCTGCTGAATGATGTTGAGGCTATAGTACAAAGCACCAGCTCAACTCCATGTAAAACCGACAAAACGAAAAACAAACAAGGAAACTTGCCCAGGAAACTTGACCGTTGACATTCAAAACAAAGACCTATACATTTCTGATGTCAACCCGTATACATGTTTATGGGTTTTAGCTCCCATTTGGAAGTTGTGGCGGCTGATGAACGAAACCCCTGGAGGGTTTGTTTTGTGAATTGTTGAATGGCTTTAATGCTGGTATGAAACTAACTAAGTACTGTGTTTGCATGTCAGTAATGTTGACTGAAACGGGTACAAAACTACTTGATATTTAATCATTAATCAGTCAGGGAGAGTTGTTGTACTCTCAAACTCATCCAATATTAAAGCCATGCCCAAATTTTCCGGCTGCAGCTGTTACTAAGGGTGTTGCTATGGGTCTCAGGTATTCAGTGCATGTTCACATAATGGTTAAGCCACACAGCTGCAGCCGCAGCCATTAATTCAGACATGGTAAGCTTCTGCAATCTTGGTAACACGGTTTCCCAAATGAGATATAACAACAATGCTCAAACAAAAGACCATACTAGTAATGATTGGAATGGGATGAGAAACAAGATGGCGCCTGCATTACAAAGCCCTGTCCAATGTAAGCAATATTGACATTTTTTTTGCTCCCAGCATCCTTGGTGATACTATGCTGATTGCTTGGGTTGATTTACAATGCATCGTTCCGAACCACGCATGTAGCCTAGATTAAACTGAATTGCTCATAATCATACCAGGGTCATGCGAGGACTGTGCTTTATTAACATGGAGATCTATAGCTACTCAGGGTGAAGTAGCTTCGTGACCAGTAATGCGTAATGGGCATTGAATGCCAAATTGCTAATCTATCTCCGGTGTTTTATCCGTCAGAACTGGATGTGGTCAGCTTATAAGCAATTTTAGCAACACACCTTTTGAGTATATTTATTCTATTTTAGGTCAATTTTGTTACTAGTTTAAGACGTGTGGTAGACATGTGCATAAACTATGGTACTGTTTATCAGTTTATGTTCAAACGACATAAAAAGCCAAAATAAATTTGTAAAAATTGATGATTTTTAGAAATTTCGATTTGATGGAGTGATAAAAGTTATTTAAAAATAAAACGAGGAGCTGGTAGGAATATTATTTGTATACACTTCATTCAATTGTTTCAGTTTGGGTAAGAGGAACCTAAATAATGTATTGATTGTGTGATACTTGAACAGTGATGTACACAATATAGATGTAATTAGTCCCTATCGGGGTAGTATGGTAATTATGTATTCCAACCAAATGTTTACCAATCAGGGTAGATAGTGACCAACTAGGGTAGTACGGTGACAAACACCCATACTCTATTAGAATAGAATAATACTTTAACCAGGAGTGTACGCTGACAGTGAGAGTAGTATTTTATTTGGGCCCTGTTCCATCCTTACGGAGTAATCCACCAAACAATGTAGTATTGTGACAGTGACCAATCAAGGTAGTTTGGCCACAGTGACCAATCAAGGTAGTTTCGAGACAGTGACCAAATAAGGTAGTTTGGTGACAGTGACCAATCAAGGTAGTTTGGCGACATTGACCAATCATGGTAGTTTGGGGACATTGACCAATCAAGATAGTTTGGCGACAGTGGCCAATCAAGGTAATTTGACGGCAGTGACCAATCAAGGTAGTTTGGCTACAGTGACCAATCAAGGTAGTTTGGCTACAGTGACCAATCAAGGTACTTTGGCGACAGTGACCAATCAAGGTAGTTTGGCTACAGTGATTTATTCTATTAGAGTAGAATGATTAGCCATATTAGACAAGCCGTCACCAAGCAGAAAGCTCAGCACTCCTTCAAACTAATTACTCAGTCATTAATGGATGAATAACCATGTACACATGCCCTCACAATATCTGACACATTAAATGCGTTGAACTTCCCAGTTCATTACACTCTAACTACATCATTACGTAGAAAAATAGTTAAATCATCAATCACCTTATAAATGTAAATAGCTTGTACAGATGCTCCTTGTGTCTCGCCGACAACTTAAATGCTAATAAATGTCTTAAAGATATTGCCTAGAATTGGTTAATCACTGAGAGGAGAACCACCCCCCCCCCCAGAACAAAACACTGAAGGCCCAAAACCTTGAAATGTATTTGGTCATTTTATCATTGTAAATTTCTAAAAGTTCCATAGTTTTTGTTGCGAAATTCCTCTGATAAAACTCCTTTCTTCCTCTGTAAAAATGTTTCTATTATTTTACTAACAAAGACAAATTGTAACTTGCCGTTTTTCACAGCCCGGTTAGATTTAACGATGACCAGTAATAGCATTTATCTACAGACAGTCTCAATTTTGTACACCACCTTTTTCTTTAAGACACCCTAAAGGTCATGACAGGATGGTAGCATCTTGACAACACGCCACTTCCCCCGTTAGCGAGCTATATAACCCACTAAAGACCTCATTAGAAATTTTGTTTTGATGTCAAGAGAGGAGCCTGTGGGGGAATTTCTAAACACTTTAATTGATCAAATTGACGGCTTTGAGTCGGATAATGAAAACACTGTCGCCGTGGCAAAAGGAGGTGACCTCATCATATTTGCATGGTGTCTTGTTAGGGTTGTTTTTGTCTCTTTAGGGTCTCCCTATCCACTCCATCAATTTGATTTTACCCTCCATGATCGAATAACAAGGTTGAGCCTTGAATGCTGTATTTAAAGGCCGTTGTTACAGCTCAAGGTGTCAGTATCAAGCGGAACCTATTTTTGACTGCAGCAGACAAGGCAGTTCCTGGATGGAGTATTTGAAAAGTGATTGCTGGATTGAGTTGGACTAGCTCAGATGCAGAAGTGGAAGCAATGCCTACCTGTATAACAAACTGATCCATCTCTGTTTATCTTCATTGTAGTTGTTATTTACTCATCAAGTCTGAATACCTGCATGTCATGTGAGGATTAACCAGTGGTTGTAGTGCTGTCATATGCAAAAAAACAAGTTATTATTAGGGCAGGGTTTGTGGTTTGCATAATATATGTCAGGTTAATATTGGCTGAACTCATGTTTGCATAATGTACTTTATGCAGGTAAATATTGGCTGAATTCATTTAAATTCTCCTAAACTGTGTGGTGAGATTGATGATAAGTTGCAGACGTGTTGCAGTTCTTCACTCCGTTGTGTTTATTTTGACTCGGTTGAGCGTTGTGGAAATTCAAATGATGGGATTGGGTTACAGTGATGGAATATCCTTGTTTGTTTGGGATGTGCCAGATGAGGCACTTTAGCCAACTGTTGGGCATCAAGACGGCACAAAAATGACTGAAAATGATTTCATGGGACTTCATCATCTTCTCCTCAAAAGTTACAAATTATAGTAAGAGGTCATCTCAGTTTCATGACCAGTAAAAATAACATATAATGTATACAATGTATTTTGTTTAAAGTTATTAAATATTCTGGAACAGGTTACTTAAAATTATTTAATTTCTACAAAAGTATTCAAGATTCAATATTGAAAATAATGTAATTTCTTTTTGGGGTGGGGGGGGGGTGGGGGCTGCATCAAATGACTGCCCACTGTTCTGTAAACATCTGCCGTGTGCCATAGACTGCCATGAATCAAATTGCTGGTTGTACATTTGAGCCTTTTATTGGAGAGGATGAGACTCGTCGTCAGTCATAAGATCAACAAAGACTGAAGTATTATGGCCGAACCCAAAGGAAGGACTCAGCTAATTTGTGTCTCATTATAATGTGCTAAGGTTTCATCTGACAGGCCATAGGTGAGGAAACTCTCGTCAATCTCCTCGCCTCGGAATATCAGATGCAAATCGGAATATCAGATGCCAATCGCCTGGTTTCCCCCATTCACTCTCTAGATCTTTTCCAGATGCCGATGTCTGAGGGTTTTTGTTTTCATCTGATGGATTTCAAGGAACTCTAGTTCTTGTACATCTCATCAGCTGCTGTCTCCTGGAGAATTGCTTTCCTGAGATGAATTGATCCAGAGGGAGGAGTTCATCAGATCGTATCTTTTCACAAAATGAATTAACCCTAGGGGAAAGGACACTACATCCCCCACGCAGGCGTTCCTGTTGTGAGGTTACACACGCTCTGCACAAGATTTGTGTTTGTCTTGTTGCTCTGATGCGTTGCCATCACTTTTGATTAAAATAATCAGAGTTCAACATTGGATATTGTGTGATTGATCAACAGATTGTCCTTGGAAATATTCCACTGTGTGTAATTGGCTTTTTTTTTATTCCTACATTCGTCATGCAGATTATTAATTTCTTTCCTTCTTTGTGAATTTCTGAGCCATACGGAGAGAAAGTAATGCTGTCACCATAATGGAGGTAAAAATTGTTTTAATTTTGATGATTCCGTGATTTGCGGTTAGTTTTGGCAATTTCAGTATTTGTTATTGTGGACTGATGCTCACTTGATGGAAACCAGCAATGTTCAAAATGCTTTGGAGGATTAGCTGCAACTAGCCTTCTCTGTTCCAACCTGAGGTTGGACTGTTTTGGACTGTTTTTTTGTGATGTTCCTCACTATAGAAATCAACGCCATTGATTGAATCTTAATGTACAGTGTAGTAATTGACGAGGGATTTGTGCTGATGAGTTTGTTTTTGTCTCGGTAGAGATTCAATGTGGAGACTCATTGCTAGACCATATTCTAAAGATTGAAGAAGAATTGCTTTGGATGATGACTGTTCTACTCAGCGTGTAGTTTGTTTGAAGGTACAGGAGTATAAGTGTTTTTTGCAAGACCTCACTAGGTAAGAAATTCATACAGGTACCAATCTTATGTGGAATTATTACGTGTGTTTTTCCCGTACACCATTGTGTGTTAAAAACACAAATGGTATTCTTTATTCCCGTTGCAAATTTCACATTTTTTATCTGGAAATGTTTCCGTTGGCCGTTCTTGAATCTTTGACAAAATGAAGAAATCTTTACAGTATCTCAAAGTTGTCTTCAAATCCTTCTATTTTATGAAAACCCCTTTTGCTTCTCCTTTGTAATAAACAATGTGAAGACTAGTTCATATGCTCGTTTTGTAATACATTTTTTGAAGACCATACATTTTGAATGAAAGAATGATGACGCATCTTTTTGAGCATGTTTTTTTCATTTTTAAAATTAATCTTTTTATCCAACAAAATTACATATGAGCTAAGATAATTACTCTCTACCAATCACTAAAAAATGTTTCAATTACTGGAAAATAATTAACAATTCCTTTGGAGTAAAGGTTTCAAGCCTCATGACTATTCAAGGAACTGTAATGAATCTGGAAGTTCTGTGACCTTATTGTTATTTTAGTTACGTGAACACAGTACCAAAAAAGGATGAAAATGAATGTACTGGCAGTTTCAAATGATAATGCCAGATAAGTTTATCTACAGCGTCTCCTGGCAACATTCAATCAATTCAATTTGTAGAGTCCAACGGAATTTTATTTGCAGCATTTTGAAAGTGGATGTCTCTAGAGGATTGTGTTTGTCGCTCTGCTGATCAGAGCTGGTCCAAATTTATTATTGGTGTCCTGCGCTTTAACAGCAACCGAATCCACCAACTGATCAAGGCAAGAATGCAATAGGCGTCCACCCCTGGGGATTATGGTCAAGCAATGTCATCCACTGATTTTTAATTTTTTATTTCACTTCTGACATCCTGGCTTGGATACTGAATTGTAAGGTAAAAACAAAAGTTCTGGCTTGTATATTTCAGAGACAGTAGTTCAATCAATGTTTGGGGCTCGTCGTGGCTAAGTTACTCTCATGTTTCAATGTGATGAGGATTTACTGCTTACACAATGCTCTGGGGTAAAAGCTGCCATCAAAAAGATGCTGTGCAGTTTCATGTGTAAATGTCTCCAGCCGCCTGCCACTGAAGATACAAGTTTCTATGGAGATTCTACAACAACACTTTTGGTGGCTGAGCTATTGTTTGAATTATCAGGAGAGATGCTGATGTTTTTCTCCGATGAATAGGCATCCGTTTTTCTGATCGGAAATTTTCTATTATGTGATGTTCGTTGTGGAATAATGTTTAGCGTCAGTACAGTGTGATCTTGGGGCCTGGTGTGAAGACTCTAGGGCCTTGTTCGGCACGTCTGCCCTGTCAACATCACTTGTATTTTCCTGCACATGATGAGACAACTGGAATGACTGTACATGTATGGTGTCGATGACGATGGACTTGGCAAGTGTTTGGCATTCAATGTGGATGATGTCTTGCATATTTGTGTTGCCATATGTTGTACAGCATTGGTAATGTTTGCTTTGTATCTACTGTTGGTGTCTTTGACTTGCTTTGAATCAATAATGCATTATTAAACAAATTGAAATTGTATTTAAATTGCTTGTGTTCATTTTTGTAGCAATGTACAAAGGATGAACATATGAAAAATCAAATTTCTTTCACTCTAAACCCATATATAAATATTGTTTTGAAAACAAAATTGATCAAGAATTGTTTTTCTTTCAGATATGCCAATAAAATTATCAGATTTTTCAGCATTTAGGTTAAACATTACATCACCAATGCCTTGTCTGTAACATAACACTGTGTTTTGTATGTGAGCTAGTAGGAAATACTTGTTGTTATGGCTCATAACGACAGGATCGACTTGTTCTCCAGTATGGCCTCATCCTTACAAGTGGTGTAAATGCCGCCAGTTTGACAAACTTTTGCTGAAGTAAACAGACGTGAGGATAGATACCGGGGAACTGCAAACGCCAACAATCCTACAGCCAGCAGTGCCATTACTGAACTACTGATGAAACATCAACATTTTATTGCTCATGAAGAACAGAATGGTGACTTTGGATGGAATGCAGTACTTGGCTAATATCTGAAGTGGATTTAGAATCTTTAAACATTTTTCTGCAAAATTTCAGCACCAGTTGTGTTCTCGTGTATTTTTATTGTTTCAACAACTGAACTTTTTTGAATTGGATTAAGCTTGACATAGTTTTGAGGAGTATTGTTATTTTTCTGCCTGAAGATATTCATGCCATTTTGTGCTTTCAAATTGTTGTGGGTGTTACATCACCTTGGATAGTTTGATATCAGTTGAGTTAGTGATTAACGCGGTTTGTAAGCATAATTATGTTGTGCTGAGGTAATTATGTTGTGCTTAAGCAGTTCCATGAAATTAAGCCCTGCTATTCTAACAAATCCATCTAACATTTTTGGTGCACAGTGTTTGTTCTCAAACTATTATTGAATCTTCAAGCTTTTATTTCACCATCTAAGAGCTTTTGGTTTGTTACTGACAATTTAAGTGTGGGGAAAAATATCTTCTTCATGGTGCTAAAGGAGTAAAGAAACATTGTAGAATATAAGTACATTGTCCAAGTCAGAAAGTTTGAAAAAGAAAAATCTATTTAGGAAGAAAATTAAATGTGAATGGAGTTGAGCAAAATCAAATATTATTCTATACAATTCAATGAAATTCTCAAGTTAACTAAAAATGTTGACGTGTTCAATGTTAAAACAATATTTATTTACCTCACCCTCTGTTAAAACCATTAGTGAATTGAAATGAATTCTTTGAGAAGCGTTTTTACATGCACTGCATGACACTGCTCGAGATGACTGACTACCCATTGATATGTTACCTTGCATCGTTGGCTATCAAAAGAAAATTCACAGCTCTTCTCTTTGACTAGGTTTCAGTTTTTTATTTACACAAGGAGACCTGCTGCTGGTTGTTCAATAACGACTAATGATTTTGTGGATATTTGGATGAATCTTTGTGTTTATTTTCCTGTGTGGAAGCAGAGATTTTCCTGAGCCTCAAGAGAGACTTCCACTAATTGAAATGAAATACCCAGCTGTGTCAACATTACTAAATATAAATAGTTTATAGAAAGCTTATTTGTATGGCAAAATCACTTCATCTTTTTCATCATTGGATTGTGAAATCATCTCTCCAATTACAGAAGGTAAAGTTGATAAGACTTCTTTGGATTTATGTGATCAGTAGAGTATTGAGATTCCATCATGTGCGTCAAGTCATTAGTGTACTTGTTCCTATATGTTGGTTTCAGAATGCAGTTTGTTTAAATCTCTTAAGCAGAGTTTGACTCTTCATGGATACCACACTGGAATGACAGACATGAGCTGTTGATGCATCGAAGCGCCAACTCTGGATTCTGTCAACTTTCAGTCTTTTCCTTCTTCTGAAGAAACTGCTTGAGAGTAATGTCCTGGAGTACCACACACTTTGTCATGTTTGTGGTTTCAAGGATGGTCTTCAATGTAGTCAATTAAGTTAAACCCTCCTTCTTGGAAATCATAGCATTGTTTGTGGATAACCTTCTGGTCTGGCATCTTTAGTATTCTGCTCGTTGTCGTAAATCATAGCCACATCTGAACTTGTCATATTCCGTCGTCGCCATGCTCCACTCCACTTGATAAGTATCAAGTATTTAACACAATCACGTAGCCTAAATAAAGTGCACTGACGGAGTCTTGCAGGAGATAGAGACAGTTATCGCTACAAATCAGTGTACCTCTTATAGCTATTTGAGGACAACGTCTATGGTACATATTTTACGGAGCTGTTGGCTGTGGGTGTGGGAGATCTTGCGACAGTCTTGCTATCGTCAGGCTGCTACCATGTTTACGCTGAAAAAGTCTGTGAGTGAGGTAAGGTACACTTCATAAGTTGTTTTCCAGTTTCACATTTGTATGTACATTGTAGACTTACAGTATTGACAATTACATATTTTGAACTAAAATGATTGTGGAAAACTGTATGGTATTGAAGTTATTGAAGATGAAAAAACAATATTTTCATGTCATTTGTCATGATTTTCTTGGGCATTTTCAAAAGTCATGACCCATTTTATATTGTTCTCCTCTAAGTACATGTATGTAAATTTTATGAATAACTTATTGGAGTTAGAATGGCTAAACTTAAACGGGTGTCATGTCCGAGCTGTTTAGTGTACTGGACTCAAGTTCTGGTGGTAAAGTCATCGGGGTGTGGGTTTGAATCCTGGTCATGACACTTGTGTCCTTGATTGAGCAAGACACTTACAAGACTGTTTTTTTGTCAACGCAATGCTGATTTATTTACCAAATTATCAATAAAGCTACAATAAGTCACAGTCCCCTGTGAAAGATTCAGCTGATTACAGTTTCTACTTGTTGAGACAACATCAAAATAGTGACATGGTGTTTTCATCAAGAGCATGGAACCCATCTGTGTTAAGCATGATGACGTGGTTGCCATGCACATCACCAGCAGCAGCTTACACAAACAGAAATTTTACCTCCAAATTATGCCTTGAGGTGAGTTTTGGAGATTCAAATTTTGTGACATACGTTTATTGAAACAACGTGGATATTTCAGACAAAACAATTTCACAAAATGCTTACATCCATCTTTACAACGAGGAGGCTAGGTCCTTGCCAAAGTACAACCCTAAAACTTTAACTACAATTGCTTCTCTACACACAGGAGTAAATGGGTACCTGAGGGCACAGATGGTTTTGTGAATGGTAAAGCTTGGTGTACTACATACATTTGTACATGTATTTGTCAGCACAGGTTGTACACCAAGGGAGCTAAGATGGTTTAAGGAATGAAATAAATGGCCCAGTGACCAGGGGTTATAATTATGTTCAAGTGCCTTTTGCATCAAAATTGGCAGATACAGCGCTAGCTAAATTCATTATATTTGTTTTTACTATTAATATTATTATTTGTTGTTATTATTATTAAAATTATTATTTATAAATTGATGAAATATTACCAGTTAAATTTAAGTAACTGTGACATAATATAACTCGTGGAGATTATTGTAAGATATTGCCAAGACATACAACCATTCTGGTCTATTTTGACCTCTGTCTTGCACATTCTTCTCTTGACAGTAAGATTAAATTCTTTTGTTTACTTATAAGCATTTCCACAGAAGTTAAAAGCCTCTTGTGAGCTCATGGTGTTGGTCATTTTGCTATGTAGTAATTTTAAGAGCAATGCACTCTCAGTTATGTTTCTACATTCCCCCTCCTTCCACCCCACCCCCATGGAAAAGTCCCTGAACAAGTGTTAACACATCAAGCATGTACTAGCATCTATGTTAAATGTAGAAGCACAATCAATAATATATTATAATGCTGTGTCAACAGACAATACATTTTTTCCATTAAGGATCCAGACAGCTGTAGCACCGACCCATAATGGTTCTACTGTCAAGTCAAAACTATGTAAGATGACCTTCTGGAAGAATTGCAAAGAAGACTGAAGAACAAAAAATGTACACACGTGTTTGAAATGGTCTATCACAAACCCACTGACCTGTAGAAGGACCGTTGAGAACTTCAGAAATAATTAAGTATTCACTAGTTTGTGACATTTTAGCTGCATATCTTGGATTACCAGCCAGTCCGGAACCTGCTCATGCTGCTTTGCTAATATAAGGTCTATATCTAATACTGCCACGACCAACAACGATGATACTCCATGAACATCCCATTATGTTTCTAATGGTAACAGAGCATCACAAACAGTCAGCGATGTCTCGTTATATTGAGATGTGTGATCACTCTTTCTGCTAATTGCTCCCCCCTCTAAAATCCCGGTGAGGATGCATGTTGGGTGAGATCACAGCGGGAGATGCTGGATTTGATAGCTCCCTATATATTTGATACTGTGTTTTTCTTTCCCTACTGTGATACATTGACGTTGGTAATGCAGGATTAAAAAGAATGCTGCTTATATAAAACACTAAACATAGCACTAATGAGATAAAAGCTATTGGTTATTGTGCTGAGGTGTGTCTTTCTGCCCATCTTGAGTGTAACTACCTCGTTTGTGGAAACTGGAAAATTGTGTATGAAGGAACTTGGATGTGTTGAATAGAGTGGATCTGCTGGTTCTTTATGTTAATGGCAACATGCCGATCGCTGTGCAAGGAGGAACAAGTCATTACCATGCCAACTATGATAAGGTATTTTTGGTTTTTTTTCCAGGTAACTTGTAGTACACACAATGTATGTTAATGACTAGTAGTCAATGCCACCTACAATGGTCTTCAAGTTAATCAGGATTTAGAGGCTGGTGCAGTGTTGTCCTAGTTGTTATATTCCAAGATGGCTTCCATTGAGAAGGGTCTGTTGTCATGGTGACCATAGGATGGTCTTACATGGAGATTTAATTGTTGTGCGTTATTGAGTTG
>CM021531.1:20304944-20318845 GCA_010994315.2 Pisaster ochraceus
TCTACTATTAGACATTGACAGCAGTCTCAACCCTACATGTAGCACCGCATCGGTCTCTCCTCTGTTTGCAAGAACCTCATCTTCTAAGGAATTGACAGCAGTCTCAGCTACCACACCGCACATTGTTATGTGCATTTAGTTTGACCAGGATAAATCCTTCTATAATAAGTTTTTGTATTCTAGTAATCTGGCCATTTTATTGCTTGAGCTTCGTTTTTTGATGGTTTAATCAGACAAGCATAATTATCAAACCTCATCAGCGCGTAGGTGACAAAAGAGTTTCATGAGTGAGAAAGTCATTGATTGCAGAGAGGCAGTGGTCTGTGAAGAGAAAAGCTGAACACATAATGGGCGTAGGATGACATAAATATACTTTTGTTAATAGTTGGTCTCCAATGTATATTTGTTTCAATTACCTCATCACTTTTTGCGTTGGATAGCGGTTCACAGCAGTGGATTTTTCCTGCTCACCAATCTTGTCAAGGATTGTCGCTCCTGTTTTGAGAACATTTCTGCAAACATCTCTCTTTGGAATCAATCACTTTTGTCTGATTGGGTCAACAAAGAAAACCAGTTCTGTGCCATCATGCCATCCGTGTCTGCTCCGCCTCCTGTGCTGAAATTCGTAAGTCTAAGTGTTTTTGTTCTCTCGGGAAATCAGTTTGAGATTGTTGAGATTTTGAGTGGTGTTTAAGAATACTTTTACAGGCTAACTCTGACCAGGACTTGCCTCTTAAGTGGAATTCCTGTGGGATTTTCATTGATTCCAGCGCTACAAGAATCAAGTCTTAATTGTGTAGATCAGGTGTTAGTCGTGCCTATGATAAAAATATGCATGTTAATATTTTGTGAACCATAAAGTAAAAATAACATGTTACAATTCACAGGACTGTTTCAAGATATTGATCTATTAATTTGGTTGTAGTCTTGCATTGTGGAAATACTTCTTGATTGAATGAGTGGGGTTGATTTCAATAAGTGACGAACCCTCCTTGTACCAAAAATTGGAGCTGTGTCAAGAATCACGGGTGAAAATAATGTCTGGAATGAGGTCCGAGTGTAATTGTGATTTCCATGAACAAAGAGAAAGTAACCAGGCCGTGAATGTTTCATCAAATGAGGGGTTTGGGCTTATTTTGATCGCGGCAATTGAAATAAACAGTGTTGATTTGTGGGATCTTCAAATTTAAAAGTTTTTTTTTGAGGATTGGGCCTGGTGTAAACTTTTTGTTGAAAAATCAAAATCATATTTTGATTTTTTAGGTCACAAAATTGATTCAGACGTGAACCAGATTTCCTATACAGTAGTTACCTGCTATAATGAACACTGCAGGGTCTTTGAAATTTGTTTTGTTTAGTGGTTGTTTGGTTCTACAATTTGAATTATAAGATGTACGATATAGCCAAATGTTTGATATACTGGTGTTCTGCTGTGTGTTTGTGCAATGAATAGAGTTCCCAAAGCATACAAATGTTCCAAAAGGCATTTTGGGCTGGTATTTCTTTTAACCTAGAGCACATTGTCAGGTCATTATCAGGGAGATGTTTTATAAATGCCATAGTCATTTGCTGCAGCTTGATGAGTTTTAAGAAGAAGGCTCACTGAATGGTTTAAAGTATGTTTGATGTTCATGGATAACAGCGGTAATGCCTTATGATCTTCTGCATTCTGTAATCTATAAATCTATTGGATTTTATTTTTTTTATTACGGTCGGATCGGATAATGCAATATACTTTTTAGAAAATTTGCCCTGACTCACTTACTGTTTATGTTCATTTTATGCGCAATTCAAGTAATGAACACTGTAATAATATAGACAGTGACTATACATCATCCAAATTGAATATTCAGATGACTTGGCAAACACACTACAATATCTGAACCATAACATCAGATGAAATTGTCAACAGATATTAGCCCTCCTGCAGTCATCACTCGATTGGAACCAATAATAGGTCATGTGACTCTTTTTAAGTAGTTGTGTGGCTTACTGCTATAAATGTTCTATACGGTTACCATGGTTACCCGGAGTGTTGTATAGTGCAATCTACACTTTATTATCAAACATTAAAGACAAAGTATCGGTTTGGGAATGATAACAAAAAGTTAAACAAAAATACCCCCACCCCCCAAAAAAAACCCAAAACAAACCACCGAACACAAACAAACAAACATCCTCCCAACACCCCAACAAACAAACAAACCCCAAAACATTTGATCAGTTTCAATCAGAAAGCTCATTGATAATAAATAAAGTTCATACCAAAGAAATATAGCGGTCTAAAGCATTTGATACCACACAAATTACTGTTGCTTATTTTGATTGCCACAATTGAAATAAGAGTGATATGAACAAGCACAAAATCCCTGAAAAACAAACAGTTTTTGTAATTTTCAATCAGACATGACTGCCTCTTTTAATGAAATGTTCACAGGTTGGTACAGTGTAGTTTTAAGGCTAAGTTAGGGCTAATCTTATCTAATCTAATCTAATCTAATCTTGCATGGTGTCCTGAAGGACATTGGCTCTGTGGATTAACTGTCTCTAGTTCTGCCTGTCTTGCACAGCACTCCATGGTGTGACAGGTACAAGGTGCTGTTACCATGTTCACATTTCTTCCTACTCTGTCTGTTCTCCCCAATAACTATTTATAGCAGAATGTGTTGTGCAAGTTCTTTTCATTCTGTGTATAGTTTTGATTACTGGCTGGTCCAGTTTTTGGTTTTTATGTCATATTTTATGTCCTTTGAATAAATGTCATCCTTTTGTTTGGTGCTGTTTCAATGTATGCAGTCACCAATGTAAGGTGCTTTGAAAGCATAATGTATTATTATTAGTTTCTTAATGAGGACAAACCAGTCAAGCTTTGTAGAAGCGTGAGGTAAATTCTTCTGGGAGGTTCCCATCAGCTGAAATTCTCCTCAACACTTCTTCGTTTGGCACCTTGTCTTGTCAGGAGATGTTCAGGGTTTTCTCGGTAACAGTGCATCTGAAAGGCTTCTTATTTCTCTTGCTCTGCCTTGCTGATGGTCCTGGCATCTGAGCTATATAGCCACACAGGATAAATGAGTTCATTTATATGAATTTATTTACTCATACTTTCCTTTGAATGCAATGGTGTTCTGGCTGTCTCATAGCTCACCATTCGGCGAGTGGATGCTCATTGATCCTCACAGTCAGCTTGTCCATGCCATGGATAGTGGTCTTGTAAAGGTCACTTACTTAAATAGTTGTATATGGTTGTCATAGTTACCAGGAAATGATACTGACTATCCATTTGCTGTTTCCAAACCAAAGTTTCAGGTTCGATCAAGGGCTCTGCTGATGCACTTTACACATACATGTATTGGGGGGTTTAGAAATGGTTGTGGGGGCCTGGGGCAGAAACTCAACTGGGCTTGGAAAAGGCGCTAGGTTTAGAAAGCCCTGCTACCACTGTTCACCATTTCAATCATTTACAATCCTTATCCGTGCTGGTACCTTGTCAAGTTACACTACTCCTTCCATTATTTACAGTTACCATGGCTACAAATGATTGGTGTCCATTTTTTAATGTTGGGCTTTTTGTCAGTTGAATAATTTATTATTGGATATGTTATCAACAATTATAAAGTATTATTGTCAATTAGTCAAGACATTACTGTTCATATTTTCTAAGGTAAAAAAGAGAACTTTAATTCCAAACTGAATTAATTTAAATGTTTAATAAGCATCAGTTCCGGTTCTTTTAACTATGAGAATTACACTAATGACATCAATCCCTGAGAAATTCGCTTTCCATTGTTAAATTTAAAAAGTTAATGTGATTAATGAATATGGGACTGGTCAGAAATGGTCAAGGTCATTGTTTCAGTTTTTGGCTGTCACATAAGATAAATCCAATCTGTAGCAATTTAGTGATACAAAATAGAGTAAACAATCTTAGAATGGAGTGACTGATTGAAAACACTGTCGTTGGTTTGTAGTGTGGAGGTTGTAAGCTGTTTACCCTCCTGAAAATAAAAAAATTTAATAACGTAAGAAAATGTGCGAGCCGGTATTGGTTTGGTAGACTGATTGATTGACTGATTGATTGATTGATTGATTGATTGAATTTATTTGGATAAAATACAGCAAGAACATGGCAAAAAACATACACAACATCAGGATGTTAAACAATGACATAAAATAAACCAAAATAGAACACAAGAAAGAAAAACTGCACAAAATTAGTCAAGGAGCCCAAAAAAGCCAATAACTTAGACTTATTTCCATTGGGGTCCTCACAGAAAAAAAAAACAGCAAAAAAAATAAAGAGAAGACAAAATAAATAAATAAATAAATAAATTAAATTAAAAGCAAAGAGTAAATAAATAAATAAATAATTAAGCACCGATTTAAAATAGGAGAATGGAAACAAGAAGCACCCAAACTATGCTTTCATAGACAATGAAAGTATTTGAGAAGTCCAATCTTCCAGTTCGTTCAATCCGTCTTGAGGCTAATTGGATCATTGTATGTGAATTGAAAACCATCAATACTAATTAAAGTTTTAAACAAACTGGGGGGGGGATAGGGGGAAAAGGAAACTCATAAATTAGTGCCGATAAAAGAAATCCACAAATTACAAAGAAAATCAGATTGAAAAGTTTTGTATTAGTGCCATATGCTTATAATTATTAAAACATTTCTAAATGTGGATGTCAAACATACGATTCTACAATGGTCACACATGTTAAGATACTGCCATACTCTCTGTGATTGTTCCTTCATTATTATAGGAATAAGAAAAAACACATTCTTAAAACCTTTCTCTTCTCTGCTGGAAGATGTTTTCAGAGCTGATATTTGCTCTGTTGATCACTTTAAATATCTACTCACTTTTGATGATAAACACAAGAAAATGACTTCTTATCAAGAACAATGAGATTTTTCTAATTTGAAATCATTTAGTGAAGGTGCGTCCGCAGAATTTGTTAACAGCTTGCAAAGCATGGACATTGTTTTTTAAAGGACGTCCATACTAATTGCGTGACCATCTTTGTTTGTTACATTTCTCTTGACTCTTACAAATTGTCTGCTCCAATCTTAAGCAAGGAGAACCTTCTGATTAGTGTAATATGAAGATTTATGAAGAATTCTACATGATGGACTCTTTGACAGATCCTATGGACCAATTTCAACCATAATTTATTTTGTTTAATTTGGGTTATGTTAAATAGATTTGTCTTTAAGAATCATTGGTGGTTCTTTCTGTGGTCAAACTTAATTGTAAGGTGTTGGGGGTTTGGAAGTAAACCAACTTGCAGCTGCACCATTGGCTTTCTAGTCTCACCTTTCTAGATGGCCAATTACTCTCTTAGGGCAGGTGGAAATGTTTGAGAATTCACTCCTCTACATTCATAGCTCTTGTAGGATCATTCATGAATTATGTATTCTTGCAATTTGACACTGTAATCCATGTCGCTCACAGATTTGTGTTTATCAGAAGTGGCTCATAAGTCATTGTTATAATGATGGAAAGTCAATTAAATTGCAGCATGGTGGCTTGTTATGTTTATATACAAAAAGTACAGATCCCCGGTTTTCACAAAAAACTCATTAGTAAATGTTTCATATAAGCTTGTTAACTTGTGCTAACTTTTAGTGGCAGTACTTAATGTGGCAGTACAGTCACTGCCTTTCACCATGGTGTAGCTTTGAGGTAGATCCGGCTTTCAACTCCACACTTGTTTGCTTGGAACTGAGCATAACACACCAAGCTTGAAGTGTTAAGGTCTTTTTCCACTCCTGCTCCCCCCTCCTTAAGAAAATTGTCTAGTTTTTAAGAATAACATTGTGTAATTTTCCTCAAAAATTATTGGGTGTTGAGCTGTTAGAAGATTGTTTGTTGAAGGTATATGGTCCTTTTCAATGATAGCCATGCTAAGAGTAATTTATCCAAAGGAAAGGCAGGAATTAATTTTTTTTTAAAGAAAGAAAATGAGCTTGACCATGTACCTACAAACAATTAAAACAGTTTAAATAGTTAATCATTAGTGATCAAAGAGAAACAAATTGATTAGAACATTGATTAATTGTTGACGAGGTGGAAGGTGATTGAGTACCTGCAGTTTGTTCTCATACCTGACAGTTTATGCAAACTGTTGTTGACATTCCTTCACACTGAAAATGAGTTTCCTGCCAGCTCTCTAGTGTCTGATCACAGACTCTTTAAGCTTTGATTAAGGACCTGTCATCAGGTTGTGCAGGGCTCGTGTACCAGTCTTACGGATGTAAGTGACTTTGATACAGGGCTCCTGCATGTGTGTGTGTGCAACCAGCAATTAATTAAATCAGCCAATCAAACACACCTGCTCAAACCCATACCAATCTAGCTGCTCAGATGGAAGCCATGACAAAAAATCATAAAAAATGAGGGGCATCACTTCATTTGCATAATCAGCTGTGTGCACTGGTGTGTATAGAGATGCTGGTTTGGAGCAGGCAGGATGGATCGTTGGCTGTTAACGACCCTCCACGATTAAGCGCTAAGTGGTCTCAGCAACTTGGACTCAATCCCTTGATGATGCCGGTTGCGTCTCCATTTCTTGTGGAGGGAGAATACAAAGTGCTGGATCGACGCTTGGACTTGGACTAAAACTGTGGCAGTTTTGTTGTTTGTTGTTGTTCATGGGTTGGTTTGGACTTCGGGATCGGAGTTTTTTGCTGGGATGTTTGCAGCCTCGGTAAACACTGGGGAAGATGGGAAGGAATCACCACCTAAAGTGACATCGGCAAAGCATATTGAGGTATGACCCCCCACCATTGTTTCAGCAGAATGTTTCTGGGAATTACAGGAGTCTGTCTTTAAGCATGTGCTGTATAGAGACACTAATTAATCTGTTCTCTAGTTTCAGATTGTAAATTATGAGATTTTCTAGGAATCAAACTATTCACTTGATTGGTTGTTGTTTCTTCTCAAGTTGAGAAATTACTAATTTAATCACACATGACGCTGGATTTTTTACCTTAAATTTATTTGTAAGAAAGCTTAATATGTGCGATTTGTCATACGGTGCACCCTCTACAGTAAGCCCAGTAGAGCCCATTTTCGCATTTATTATGGAATAAGGTCAAAAAGTTTGTAGTCATCTTGTGGTGCCTGCCGCATCATCCCAATCATTTAAGTTTGTTCATGGGTTGCAAAGCAGCAAGATTGGTTTTGTATCCTGGACGTGTGTTTATGGCATCAGACGCTATTTTTTTGTCAGGCTGGTGAATGTTTTCACATTCATGTCAGCCATTTGAAGCTC
This sequence comes from Pisaster ochraceus, assembly GCA_010994315.2. NCBI lineage: Eukaryota > Metazoa > Echinodermata > Asteroidea > Forcipulatida > Asteriidae > Pisaster > Pisaster ochraceus. The sequence continues at coordinate 20,312,222 of CM021531.1, forward strand.
CCAAACTGCCCCTGTGGCTCTGAGTAATGACAGGGATTTTCTTGTAGTCAATCATTTTGAGGATGCTCTGTATTGTCAACCGACTCTATTGCAACATGAATCTTTCAAAATGTCCAGGACAAATCACTTGATTTGTAAATATATATTTTTTGGGTCACTCATTGATAATGTCAAGACTTTAAAAAATTGAAGAAAAAAAGGTGAAATATCAATCACTGACAATATCTGCAAGTTCTTGTCTTCCTTTGTCAGTCGGAAGGCGTCTCAAACAATTTTTGCACAAATTAATAATATTTTTTTTGAGGAAATAAAACTGCTCTGTGGCTATCCCTACCTAGGAAGATTTCAATGGTGTACCACTATACACTGTTGCTGGTAATTTATTAATTTCTGTACAGAATTGAGAGCAAAATAATGGAAGGAAATTAAGATGTTATGACGCGGTTTGTTCTTTTCCTTGACGTTAGTAGAGTATGATGAATTAGTTGACAAGCTTTAAGCTTGGTCAGGAAGTCAGTGTGTGGGGAAAGAATGGCAACACCTGGCCCTCATTGAGGTTTTGAATTACTTGTTTTTTTGAAAGACATTGTAAAATGATATATTATTTTTCAGTGATAGATTATTCTGACGCTCCAGTCAATTTTTCTTTGTACAAAGCCAAACTATTTCAAACTTATCCAGTCAGTTTCCCTTGTGGTTTATTACTTGATATTTAATATTAAAAGAGTCGCATCTCTTTAAGGTGATCCTCTGGCTGCCGCTTCCCAGGCTGTATCCTAAACTTGGGTGTGATCCCTGGCTACACGGCAGCCAACGGTTATATGGCTTCTGACTGGCACCCCTGAACAAAGATGTTGACTAATATGGAGACCGCCAACATAAGGCTGGATAGCTCAGTAGGTAGAGTGCTGGTACATTAATCAGGAGGTCGTTGGTTCAAGTCCTGCTCCAGTCAGTTTTTCTTTGTTCAAACCCAAACATTTGAAACAGGACAGATTTATTCGACCCTCGTCAGCCTAAAGCATTCTGCCCTTTCAAGACAGGGCTTCAACTTCAACTCTGGCAGTTTTTGTTTAGTAAAGAGCGCGTGCCTGTATGAGAGTGAAACACAAATCTGTACTGTGACAGTTTAAGAGGCATCAAGGCAATGACCAGGGGCATGGAGGAACTCCTCCATTGCCTTGGTGAAGTATCAGGTCTGCAAGGGGCACCAGGGCAATGACCAGGGGCATGGAAGGAATCGCCTCAATAGCCTTGGTGAAGTATCAGGTCTGATATAACTATTGAGGAAGTCAACGTATGTTGATTGGTGTTAAACCACCAGCACTTTGACATAAAAAACGTGTTAAAACAACTTTGACCTCCAGAAATGAGTATTATTTTTAACATCCCAATCCTGTCTGTGCATACCTGCAAATATTTGTTTCACCTAAGGCTGTATAGATTGGCTGGCTGGTGTGTAACAGTCTAGTGTGTAAAAGGATTATTATTGATTTAAGAATTGCACAAATGATGTCATTGTTATTTATACTCCTGGTACGTTGCTGTGATTTTCCACTCTTTGTACTGTCAACTACTGTAGGCTAAGACAAGATGCCATAGTAAAAGCATTATGGATTAGTTTCAGGGGGGGGGCACATACTGTAATGTTCCAATACACCTTTCAGGGTTTATTGATTGCCCAAGTACTTTTCTCTCTCAAACTCATCACCTTGGAAGTTACATGTCTTTTGTCTTTTTTTTTATTATTGATTAATTTTAAAAGCTTGGACCCTCGCCATTTTTTCATTACTACAAAGGCACTTTCCTCAAGTAGCCAAAATGCAATACAGCATTATGTCTGTTTTTTGAAAGAGGGCATTGATGCAAACCATGTTGTGATCAAAGATAAAAAACTAAACATTTACAAGTTTCATTTTTTAATGCTGTGTTGCTGTTTAGAAAGTTGAGAAACCTTTTTTTCTTGACAGATTCTGTAGGATGTTTCACACTATCAAAATGGTTGTCTTCACTTTTAATGCCATTTCACTCTTTCTGAGAACTTTTTTTTTTTTTGGGGGGGGGAGTCACACAAGTGTAAAAACAAGGGGGAAAATCAAGCACTGGGAAAACCAAGAGAAGTCAAGTCTGTTAGTTACACCCCTCAAACACTCAAATAAACACTTTTAACAAATCCATAGTCAATTTAATTGCACGATCTGGACATTAAAAAAACCAAATTGAAGTACAACAAGCTGTTGCTGTTTGGGATAGTGATTGTACATTCAACAACACATGTGAGAGTGAAAGCACTCTAATGGAGTCAAGATCTGTAATGAAAAATGAACAAGTGAGTTGTGATGTATTGTGATACCACAAATAGCTACTGTCTGTTTGGAAGTACATGTAGGTATGGTACTCATCTAATTGAATGTACATTTCCTAAAATAAACGCTGCAAATAAAGACAGGCAGTGTGACTCCCAACATGCATGGGGAGTCACACTGCCTGTCTTTATTTGACACTGTCTGTCAAATAAAGACAGACAGTGTGACTCCCAACATGCATGGGGCAACCAAGATTTACTGTTTGATGACGCCAGGTCATTTGGTTTGGTTATGAGATTAGAGTTGCTGCTTACCAATGTCTACCAATGTCTTTGCTTACCAATGTCTTTGCTTAACATTGTCTCTGCTTACCAATGTTCTGCTTACCAACGGCTCTGCTTACCAATGTCTCTGCTTACCAGTGTCTTTGCTTACCATTGTCTTTGCTTACCATTGTCTCTGCTTACCAATGTTCTGCTTACCAATGTCTCTGCTTACCAGTGTCTTTGCTTACCAGTGTCTTTGCTTACCAATGTCTCTGCTTACCAGTGTCTTTGCTTACCATTGTCTTTGCTTACCAGTGTCTCTGCTTACCAATGTCTCTGCTTACCAGTGTCTTTGCTTACCATTGTCTTTGCTTACAGACAAATTTCTTTCTTAACCTGAGAGTGTTTCACATATTAGTTTGTGTTTGTGTGCGTGTGTACTTATCATGTTTCTCTCACTGACTAGCAAATAGTGCCGAAATTTGGCACAAACTAAACCTGATATAGAGAATAGTGACCATGCAAAAGTACAAATTTTGTCTTACAATTACATTATGTAATGATTGATACATGGATCTCAAATCCAGAAAAAGTAATGATAGATTTGTGAAGTATTTTGGGGGGTTTAAATTAAAGTTTGTAAGATTCTTGAGTGTGACTTTGGATGCAATTGAACCTATTGAGTGCATAGTTTTCTATTTGGGATGGGATAATTAGTTGGAGAAAGAGAGAGGGAGAGGGGAGGGGGAGAGGGGGGGAGTACAATTGTGCGTGTGTGTGTGTGACTATGTCTACCCATTGAAACCAAGGATTTAACCAAAGGGATCCGGGTGTTTGACAGAGCGAGGACGTCCTCGCTTTGCTTTCGTGTTCAAAACCAATGGGGGACGTTGCAAAAAAACCCCTTAGTCCAAACAATGGGAAAACAAAGAGAAGTCCTTGATTTACAGGATTCACAAACGTGTGTGTGGGTGATCATGTCTACGCATTCAAACCTAGGACTTTAACAATAGGGATCCGGGAAAATGACATATTGGGGACAGTCCTCAGTTTGTTTCGTGTACAAAACCAAACACGGGATGTCCTTGGTTTACACCATTTACAAATGTGTGCGTATGTGGGTGTGTGTGTGAGCGTGTCTATCCATTCAAACCGAGGACTTTAACAAAAGGGATCCGGGTGTTTGACAGAGCGAGGACGTCCTTGCTTCGTTTTCGTGTACAAACCCAATGGGGACGTCGCTAAAAAAAACTATGTCCAAACAATGGGAGAACAAAGAGAAGATCTCGGTAAGTGGGATTTACAAACATGTGTGTGTATGTGTATGGTAACATAAAGTGAAGTGGGATAGAGTACTGATAATGAAATCAGTTAATGATGTAGGTCTGTCATAAGGCCAGCAGTCAAAGCTCTTATTCCATTCTGAAGTACGCTCAAGAACATGCATTTCCACAGTTAAAGAGGCATAGTAGAGATGTTAAAGTTAACCAAGTCCTTCTCTTGTTGTGTATTATACCTTGTCTCAAGTGTTGTTTATAGGGCCTCTCAAGACTAGTAAACAAAACTGCCTTTCCGCTAAAAAGAAAGAAAGAAAAAAAACCCACTCAGACTTTCTCATTCTGACATTTTTCCGCATTAGTTACAGTAAATATGTGTTGACATCATGGACGCGTCTGGATCCAGCCTCAAAACTCCATTTGCCATAATTGAATCATGCATTTTTGATGACGTTCTCCACAAGGGTCCACTGGCGAAGTGTCTGTTGTTCTAGGCCAGTTTGCAAATGGACATCATTTTTTTAATGATTAATTTTGTTGAAGATAACGACTTTAACAGTTTTTTTTATACTCACTGGGTCTTGTATGCATATCCAAAAGCAGGAATAGTATAAAATACAACTTGTAACATACTATATGGATAATGTAGTATGGTATATTTGCTGTAAAAAAAAAATTGAATTTGCAAAGAAATAAACCTGCGTAGATTTCACTAAAGAATAAGTTCTTAAAAGAAAAGAAAAGAAACAATTTCCTGTTTCAGGGGATATATTTGTTTATGAGGTTTGATGTATTTTGGATTTGGATCAAGTGCGGTTATTGTCAAAGATAACAGAATTTCACTCAGAATTAATTCTTAGAATGATTTTGACGTGTACCGTCTTTAGGCCAAACTGAAATAACAAAGTAGCAACTTCTGTAAAATGATGGAGAAAATTCTATGTCTTTAGAAGAAATCGTTGGTAATGCAGAACTATCCCAACCTATCCAAAATGACCATCTAGTGTGGTGATAATTTGTCCCTGCTCACTAATGGACAATGGCCAGACATCTGTAGACATTTCCAGGAAAGTTATATTGTTGCCATGTTGCTAGGTAGTCTGTGCCGTACTTAATGATGTCATATTGATCTAATTGCCATTGATATTGATTTCTTAAAATGAGACGTTTATTCTTAGAGGAGGGACAGGTTTAAAGAGTAAGTTTAATTTGCTAGAATGGTAGGCAATGACGTCAATGGTTGTAATGAGTGTAAACAATAAGGAATACATTGTATATATGTAAATAAAGCCACTGCTGGTACTAACACCATGCAAGATGTTTCAGTGTGAAATGGTTTCATCATCTGAAGCCAACCTAATGATGTTGCGCTTTATGGGTGCGCTGTGAGCTCAGAATTATGTGGCAAGCAGATTGAGGAAATTGGGCTCTTCTAGCCCCTGCACCCACCCCCCTCCACACCACCCCACTGGTTGCACCTCTGGATACAGATGGGGGTGTCTCACAATGTCTTGCATTGTTAAAAGTATACCTGATAATGACGGTAAACAGTTTGCCAGGAATTGATTATTCTCTGATTTGTTGACTCCAAAAGTAGAAGCATTGAGTCAGTGCTTATCACTAGTATTGATGTGGGGTAAAACCAAGCATCTATTAATATCTATTTTGTTTATAGTTTGAAAAAAAGTAACATATTGGCAAAATAACACATTTATTTGTCACTGACACCAGATAACTTATCAGCAAAAGTGCGCAACTCTCTGTTCACAGTTGAGTAATAATTTCTGCCTTGATGCTAATGGTCTATTGAACCATGGTCCAGCAATCACTTAATACTGAGTAATGGCTTTGTTATTATTGATTAAGGTCAGCTGGTTATAGGTCTTGTTAATACTGTAAGAGACTGGACTGGGTGGGAGCTACTTCAAATGTCAAATTGGTGGCATGGCTATGCATTAGATGAATATTACTAGGGCATCCTGTGGTGTAGCAGTTGAAAGGGATTGTGGTGGGCAAAATCCATCATAGGCCTGTCAACTGAATTAAGAGGGTAATGAAAATGGAATAAAATGTACAAACTGCGTTTTCACAAAGTGACCTATCTGTTGGACCATAGAGCAAGGAACAGGTTGGACCTATTGAAATGTAGTGTTTTTTATGAAGTGACCTATCGCAACATGTCTTAATTTGCCTTGGTTTGTGCGCAGCGCTCTGGGGGCAAAACTAATTTGTTCGTTTTCATGAAGTTACATTTGTGTTTAGGAATTAACTACTCATTAAAAAAGTTGCAAGAATAAAAACATATTGACAGTTCTGTACTAATTATGAAGAAGTCATGTTCATTTTTTCCTTCGCAAAATTTAATTATTAAGTAAACAGTCAGCAGACTACAAAACCTCACTTTGAAAAATAGTGTTATTTCAATCGCGATTTTCTCCAAACACATATTTTTAGGCTGTTGAATACATAGGTCTTGATATGTTGGACACACAAAGTGCAGATATCGGCGTTTGACAATGATCAATGTTGGCTGCATGGTTTAAGAAAACAGAATTGTAACCTGCATCAGAGAGCCTCTTCCTGTATTGTAAGCCACAAAATGCTGGCTCTCCATTGTTTTCATTCGCTCCCTGGTGGCTCTTGCTGTTACCTTTCTCTTATCTCATATCTTAAGTAAATAGGTTTGTTGATACACCATTACTAGCTCTGCCCTTGTATTTATTCTGGCAAGATGATACTAAAAATATGTACAGTCAGATGGAGCCTATAATAGCT